>WEKX01021144.1:124409-205253 GCA_013390025.1 Pitta sordida
GGTTCTGCATTTTGGTTATAACAACCTAACGCAGAACTATAGGCTGGGGATGGAGTGTTTAGAGAGTGGTCAGGCCGAAAGAGACTTGGGGGTATTCGTTCACAGTAAACTCAACATGAGCCAGCAGTGTGCCCAGGCAGCCAAAAGGGGCTGGAAGATAAGCCCTATGAGGAGAGGCTGAAGGAGCTGGGTCTGTTTAGCCTAGAAAAGAGGAGGCTCAGGGGTGACCTTATCGCTGCCTATAACTACCTAAAAGGAGGTTGTAGCCAGGCAGGGGTTGGTCTTTTCTCCCTGGCCACTGGAGACAGGATGAGAAGTCATAGTCTTAAGCTTCAACAGGGGAAGTTCAGACTTGATATTAGGAAAAGGTTTTTTACGGAAAGAGTGATCCGGATGTAGACCGCAGAGGTGGTTGAGTCGCCAGCCCTGGAGGTATTTAAGGGAAGGCTGGATGAAATGCTGGGTAATATGACCTAGATGTAGATGCTAGGTTTAGTTGGACTATAGGCTGAACTAGATGATCTTTGAGGTCCTTTCCAGCCTTGTCTATACTGTGAATACTGAAAATTCCCACAAAAGCATAACTTGCTCAGTAAATAAGGAAAGTAATTAATTGCCAGCCCTCAAAACCAAGATATTGAGTGAAATCCTTACCCTTGTATTTTTCAAATTAAGTGGGTCAATAAGATCTATGTATAAGGAAAGATACAAACAATTTACAAGGACGCAGAAAATAATGAGGCAAGAGTGAATTGTGAAATCTGTACAGCTCAGAAAAGCTTGTTGAAATATTTCTCTCAGTAACCCAAGAGATATTCCTCATCTCAGAAAGAGGCAGGAGAAAGAAGAATAAGAAAATACGAAGTAAATACTACTGCTTATTTCAGTAAATATTGCAATCACATGGATCCCCCAGAAAAGGGGTCGTGACATGGCATGGAAGGCACTGAGGAACAGGCAAGATTAGCAGGGAAATTTAATGAGGGATCAACAAAGAACCTAGTAGCACATTTTTTTCCCACAGTAGCTACTGCAGCTCCTGAACGCACCAAAACTGTGCCTCTGTGAAACAGTTTTTTGAACTGTTTTTCACTTGAGCGAGTCTAAAAAATAAGCACAAGAAAAAAACAAAAGCAAACCAAACGGGAACTGAAAAAGGTACCAGGAACCAAACATCTCACCGTACTCTATTTTGGAAACCCTGAAATAAGGCACTTCTGTATCAGGTACCATTCACAGGATTTATGACCCATCACCTTGGTGATCTCCAGCATATAGCACATGATAGCCCCCATGTTTTGTCTGACCATTAGATTCTTTCCTTTTTCTTTCTGATAGGTTTTAGTAGCCAGTGACATGGCCAGAGCATTGACTGATGCTGACCCCAACCAACTCCACCCAGAAGCACTGAGCAAGCTCTCCACACCACCCAGCCTCACCACTCTGCAGGTCAGTGCCACTAATTTTTCCACATATATGGTTAAGTCAGCAGGACTCATCCATCCAGAGAGGCAAAGGGGCCCTATTACATCCATATCTGCCCTTTGGCACCACAATGGCAGAGTCAATAAATCCCAACAGGAACAAGACAGAGTCCACCTGGGACACTGGCAGATGAAGTAACTCGCCCTCTCTTCCTCCTGCCACACTCTTAAAGATTCTTTTAGCATCACAGATATAGGTCAATAGAACAGACTTAAAGTTAGCACTTTAAGTCTGCTCTCTGAAAGCTGAGACAAAATTTGAGGAGACATTTCTGAAAGGCCACTAAACTCTCATTAACCTGTCATGGTGGACCAAGGTTGAGGAAGGTGGTAGATCAAGAGTGAACAATAGGTAGTAGAAGCAGTAATTGTAACAAGATCTCTGCCCTCCTTCACCCGAACTATATCTCTCCCTCTCTTCTTTCCCACTTGACACTAAATAATCACCACCACTCCTTTTTTCTCTCCCTGTTGCACACACCAGGCCATTACTAGTACTCAATGCCAGCTAGGTTGGCACTTGCTCATGTTGTCTCAGAATCATACAATTGTTAAGGTTGGAAAAGAAGTTCAAGATCACTGAATCCAACCTTTAGCTGTGTCACACATCCTAAAGCAGAGACACATAGTTCAGGTACACCACCATATGAGGATGAATACTGCCTGCAATCTGGCAATAGGTGATACAGGAAAAAAGGAGAAAGAAAAAGAGAAGGGGGAAAAAAAAGGAGGGAATTATCAATATTTCAATAAAAATATAACTTGAAACTGGTTACTCTGGTAACTGGCTAAAGAGTTACAGTTTCCTCTTGTCTAATAATTCCTTAGGCTTCTGCTCTCTCCACGTGGAGTCCAGACCATATTGCATTTATGCAATCATGTCTCACCCACGGTCACAACTGCGTGCTTGAATTAGAAACAGCCCACTCAAAACAATTGTGTCATTGATAAACACAACCCTACAAGCACTTTTACTTTACAAATGTGTACCAGCAAAGTGGCATAAATCAGGGACTAACCACACAGAAGAAGGCTTTATTTCAAAGCCAGTGTGACCATCTAAAGCATGCATAGGGCCTGTTCCCATCAGATCGCTCAAAATGTAAGATGTGTACTCAAAATACTTGAACACAAAATAACTTTTGAGAGTTGTGACAACCAACTTTGTGGCAATCCTTCTTGTGCCAGGATCAGCACTTGCAGCTACAGAGCCTGTATAATCACACAATCCCTCCTTTTTTGTATTACGTATATTGAAAACTTGTCTAAAAAAACAGGTCAGTTGCCTGCTGAACAGAAGTCTACAGAGTACCTGATCAAAAAGGTAAATTTCCGCATGTTTTTTCCAAGACTTTGATGCATGTCTCAGACTTGGAGATGGCAGAGACAGTCAAGCAACAGCAAGTAAACAGCCTCAAGAGGAAGAGCTGTCCCACTGCAGAGGGTCCCACAGACACCTACATGTGTGACCACATCTCCACCACTTGCTCCCCTGGCTTTGCCGAGTCCACAGTGGTGGGAAGAGGGAGCCAAAGTAGGCTGTCCACTGGTTCACCTCATGTAGGACATCACCATGAAGGTGTTGCTCAAGCACAAAGTTAACAGTTGCAAATGACCAAATACAAGTGGCAAAACCATTCAGCTACAAGCCAGCTAAGTCAAAGCCACAGCACCATGATCAACTCAGTTCTTTTGCCCAGGTCTGCATCCTGGACACTCTATAGAGCTGCAACTACTTTTCTGTCATGAGTCTGTACAGGATTCACAACACCCTGCTCCAAAACCAAGGCTTCTACCAACTGACAACATGACTAGCAATTTCATATATAGTCCCAATCTTTCTGTCCGATCTTAGCTATATATAAATGTCCTCTTAAGGTTGTTTTAGTGGGTTCTCACCTCCTCAGCCCTACCCCATCTGCCACAAACATGTATAGGTACATATGCAAAAAAGATGAGACACATCTGTTAGTCAGGACAGTTGCAGAATGCTGGCAAACCAAATGAATACAATGGTCCTGGTCACAGGAGCAGGCTCAGGAGCAGCAGACTCGCAGGGCCAATACCGGCATTTTCAGTAAATTCACAGTCTCTTTTGCAGTTTGAAAAAGGAAGCAAAGCACAGCATGGCAGTCCTTCAGGAGCTACCATGGACACAGAAAGGCCATCAGGGACATGGGTTTCTCCTAGACACCTGGGCCTTCCCCTCCAGCACAGCATGGCGCATCGCATAGGGAAGGCAAGCAAGAAAAGGGATTAGGTGAAGAACACAAACGCACAAATATGAGCATTCCAACTCTGCCCTGGCCCGCTGCAGAGGGAATGCGTGCCCAGAGACGGAGATGCCCATTTTCCCGCACAAGGCAAAGGCCCTTCCCGCCTGCAGCCTGGGGGATCCCGGCCTCAGCAGAGGGGCTGCGACACCGCTCCGCCAGCCCGGGCTGGGGGTCAGGCGAGGGGAGGGGAGCGCTCAGGGAGGGATCTGCCGCGGGGGAACACAGATGAGCGGCCCCGGGAGCGCCCTGGTTGCATCATGCAAAATGGAGGGATTGCGTGGGGCTGCGTCTGCCGCCCCTTTCTGCCGCCCGCATGGCCCCGGCTTTGTCCCGCTCCATCCCCGCAGCGCGCCCCGCACTCACCCGCGCCGAGCAAGGTACAGCCTGGCGCCGGCGGGCTCGGGCAGCACGAGAAGCCCCAGGTCCCCGCCGCAGCTTTAGATCTTCAGAGAGACCGCCCAGCTCTCCTTGCGCCAATGGATGGAGACCGCCTCGCTTCCGGGGCAAAGCCATGGGGTGTGGGGCTGGAGGAAAAGGGGAGGTCGGACCCGGGAAGGCATCACCCGGACGAGAGCTGGGAGCACGGAGCTGCACACCTGTAGCCAAGGGACAGGGAGGTGGTCACTTCCCTGGGGCAAGGGGCTTGTTCTTCGCAGGCAAGCCGCTCATACTTTAGTTTGGCATGGACTGGAAACCTACCCATATGTTGGAGTTTTTGTCCCTCAGACTTCCAGGGAATGAGAACTGAAGATCTGGGTTGAACTGAATCAGGTATCCAGCTGTACTGCACACCATGCTCGGACATCTGATGGATTCTGCAGAGCATGGCTGAGCAAAAGTGATGCCAGGGTGAAATGGATACAGTAGATAATAGTAGAATCATAGAATTGTAAGGAGTTGGAATGGATCTTGAAGATCATCTAGTTCTATGGGCAGGAAGTGGATGATCTTGTTCTTGCCATGGACAGGAACACCTCCCTCTAGATCAGGTTGCTCAAGGTCTTATCCAACCTGACTTTGAGCACCGCCAGGGTTAGGGCATCCACGGCCTCCCTGGGCAACTTGCTCCAGTATCTCACCATGCTCACAGTAAAAATTTCTTCCTAATTTCTATCCTAAATTTCGCCTCTTTCAATTTGTACCCATTATTCCTTGTTCTATCACTACAGTTCCTGATGAGGAGTTCCTCTCCAGCTTCTCTGTAGGCTCCCTTCAGATACTGGGAAGTTGCTGTGAAGTATCCACGCAACCTTTTCTTCTCCAGGTTGAACAGCCCCAACTTTCTCAGCCTGTTTTTATAGGGGAGCTGCTCCGGTTCTCTTAGTAACTTTACGCACCTCTTTTAGACTCTGTCCAACAGCTCCATGTCATTCTCATGTTGGGAACACCAGAACTGGTTGCAGTACTCCAGGTGGGGTCTCACAAGAGCAGAGCAGAGGGGGAGAATCGCCTCCTTCAATCTGCTGATCATACTGCTTTTAATGCAGTCCAGGACTTGATAGTGGTGAAAGCCGAATAAGGGGAGTGGTGGTCTGAGATATGGCTCCTAAAGTTGTTCAGGAAAAAGAAAACCTCTTTTATGCCAAGAACACCAAGTACGAATTAATTAGCAAAAAAACCACAATGAAACAATTGTTCTGAAATTTAGTCATCCTTTCTATGGAAGACACTTCATGATTTTGACCCAGTCAAATTAGTCATCCTTTTCTTATTCTGAGGAAGTCATCTAAAGTGCACTAGATGAATCTTAATTTAGCAAGACCTGGCCATACCCAATCCACCTATTAAGAATGGTCCATGGCATATACCATCATCTAAAACATGCTTGTGTTGTTCAAGAGACTGCTAGTCGTTACAGACAAAAACTGTGCCAGGAATAACACAAACAGTGTGATGCTGATTCCATCTATGTATGTAATTTAAACAAAGCTGAGGAACACTCATCAAACTTAATCACACTTGTGTTAAAAAATTTAAAAGCCTCATAACATGGGTTTCATCCATGTCAGGTAATAGTGTCCTAAATAATCCTTAGACATAAGAGCTCTTAACACAAACATGTGGCTCTTTCCTTTTTACGTGCAACAACTTTTTTTGAGTGTAAGAGGATTTAATAGTGTGGGCATTAGCCATTCTTGTTGCATAAACATTTCCTGTCTTGGGCAAACTGAGTAGTCTAGTATAAAATCAATCAATACAGCTCATTGTGGAACAGTGCTTAGGGATATACCCTAAATGCTGTTTAACTACAAAGCACAGATGTGGCCTGGATGTCTGAAATTCAGCCCCTGAGCATTTCTCCATGCAAATTAGAGCTGTGTCAGAAGAAAGCCTTGGAAAAAAAGAGACATTGCTCTTCAAAGAGCGAAAATATTGGTGTTTTTATTCTGGGTGAGAATTCACATAATGGGTAAGGTTGGAAGGGACCACTAGAGATCATCTAGTCCAACCTACCAGTCCCTACAGCATTGGAATCTTACTGGGAGCTGCCAGATGTTCTCTCATAAATGCCTTTCTTTATGCCCTCCGGTAGCAGTTCTGCTAGGTGCCACTCAGTTAGTATAAAGTGAATATTTGCCACCTTTGGTAGAATCCACTGTCCCGAAGGTTCCACAATGGTTGTTGCAGAGAAGCTATGTTGCAGAAGAGAGTCCATGGGCTAGAGGGTACAATTTCACCCCTGCACTTCCCAGTCCCACCTGTACATGGTGTTTGAAAAGAGTTATGCTCAACCTACACATCTTAATCATCCTTATATTTCTGACTACCAGGATGTTCACTAATCCCAGACCCATAGAATCATTTGTATTGGTGTTGTAACTCACCCCAGAAGGTGAGGGTAACCCAGGTTCTTGTTAATAGATCCCTTGGGGTGGATTGGAGTGAAATGACACTAAATGATTGGTGTTTCTAGATATATATAGGAAGGGTTTATGTATATGTAGGGAATGCCTAGTACCTCCCCTGGAGTGGGGAGTTTTACATTGGATGATGTAATACCGTGAGTCACAGGATACTTCATGTTTGATGGTCGATTTAAGTTGTTATAATTGCCTAGTATATCAGTGCAGTCAAGTCTTTTACGGCCCATCAGCAGAGATTATTATCTCCAGGCCACATGTAAATATCTTGCTGCTGCCCCAGAGGGGAGTTATTACAGCTGAGTCATTTGTGCAAAGGAGAGAAACCCTACCCTGCCTCACAGGATTTGCCTCTTGGTCTTTCTCTTATCTTAATACCCAGCCTGTAGCCTATATGCATGCCCTCAGCACCTGGACAGCCACTTTGCACATTGGTAGTAAAGCACTCTGCTGACTGTTTGAGCCGTTAGTATTAACAGCCCAATCTCTCAAGGCAGGGAGAGTGTGTGTGAATGAGTTTGTGGGCAAATGGCTGCCCTCAGCCTTGTTCACTTTTCTTTAAACCTGATATGATTAGAAAATAGTACCATCTCAAGTTCCCATCAGGAGTCTTAACTCACAGTCCAATTTCCTGAAATCCAGGAGGCATATTCGTGTGGGGAGTGAGCTTCAGTGATCTTAATAATATTTAAGCCATAAACCTTTAAAGTCCCTTACAGTTGGAAAGGACCCTAAAAATCATCTAGTTCCAACACCCCTGCCACAGACAGGAACACCTTCCACTAGATCAGGTTGCTGAAAGCCCCATCCAGTCTGGTCTGGAACACTGTCAGGGCTGGGGCACCCACAGCTTTTCTAGAAAATCTCTTTCAGTGCCTCACCATCCTCACAGTAAACCATTTCTTCCTTATGTTCAATCTAAACCTACACCCTAAACCCGCACTCTTTCAGTTTAAAGCCATTTACCCTTGTCCTTTCACTGCATGCCCTTGTCCAGAGTCCCTCTCCAGCTTGTTTTAAGTCCCATTTAGGTACTGGAAGGTGCTATAAGGTCTTCCCAGCTGAACAACTCTCTCAGCCTTTCTTCATAGGAGAGGTGCTCCAGACCTCCCGTCATCTTCATGGCCCTCCTCTGGACATGCTCCAATTACTCCATATGCCTCTTGTTTTGGGGCCCTCATAGTTGGATGCAGCACTCCAGGCTGGGTCTTCTGAAAGCAGAGTGGAGGGGAAGAGTCACCTCCCTTGACCTGTTGGCCACACTGTTTTTGATGCAGCCCAGGATGTAGTTGTGTTTTCTGTAGGCACATATTGACAAGTCATGTCCGGTCTTTCATCCACCAGTACTCTCAAGTCCTTCTCAGGACTGATGTGTCCTACTGGCAGGTAAGGCAAGTCTCTAAAGCAGTTTTAAAATGCAACTTATTGCAATATTAAGATCTGTTTGTCTCTTTTCCTTCTCTTGCTTAGTTGCATGAGTGTCTTCCTCCCTTCCAAGTTATTCAGCCTTATAATAATAACTGCTGGCAAATAAAACTATTCAAGAATAATTACAAACAAGTATTTCCATTTCAGTGGGAGGATGTTCTTTCCTGATGTGGCCAGAGTGATACCCTCATGTTTCATTACAGTCAACCGTCTTTTTTCACGGTACCGCAGGTCTGGTCCGCCCCGCGAAACCCTCTGTCCACGTTGATAGACAGCTCACTAATATGCGAATTTGCACCACTCCCTCGCACCACCCCCCTCAGCCCCAGCATGCTCCAGCGCTGTTTCGGCCCTGTCCTGCTGTGTGTTGATGTTTGTGTGGGCTCTTCCCGGTGCCCATGGCCACTCTGCACCAGAAGAAAACCCTTTTTCACTCAGCCGGGGAAGCTGGCGCCGGGATGACACTGCCCAAGGCGCTGTCCCAGTGTTTTTCCATGTGGGTAGACCTGGTCTCACCATACTCGGGATAGACGTGATGTCCAAGACCACAAGAAAATCTTGGACACCATGTCTACCCTGAGAGTGTGTAAATCTTTTGTAAATGTGGAAATCATCCCCAGGGGGGATGCAGCAGACTTCAGCCTCCTTGCTCTGAGCTGAGCAGAGTGGGGCAGGCACGGCGCAGGCAGAGCAGTGCACTGGTGGTCCATGCGGCACAGCGTGGGGGCTAATTTGAATATTCATGACTGCCTACTTTGAATATTCGTGAGCGTCAGTTCGCTAAGGTGCAGGTGCAAATGCCCCACAAAACAGACCTCCTCAATAGCGGGAAAATCATACCACAAAGAAGTGAATTCACAAATGGGGAACCACGAAATAGAGAGGGCTGACTGTATTTCTGATTTATTCAATGTATATTTTTTTCTTTGCTTGTGCATTATAGAATTCAATACTGGTTCAGGAACCCAAGAATCAAAGGAGGTGCATCAAACAAAATTGGCTTTGGCACTTCCTCATAAGCAGTTCAGACACCACACCAGTTGTGGTATATTTTCATCCTCTAATTGTGACTTTCTCTCATTTACTATACGAAAGAATAAGACACCTTCCTCAGCATTGTAAATTTTGTTCTCAGAGCCCAATTAACTTCCTGGTATTACAGCCCTGTGTACCCTCATAGGTCTGGCCCTTGATCTAAGTGTGATCTAATTACTGTGTTTGATCTCAGCCTCCTACTCTGTACACAGCAGCCCTACTTCCTCCTTTTAAAATTTTGTTTCTGTTTATACAGTTTACAAACCTTTATGCATTTGTCTTCACAGATCTTTGCAAGGTCTAACTCAGCTTGACTTTTGGCACTTGGTGCTGAATTCCTATGTTTTGACCTTCAAAACATAGCTGCATAGACTGAACTAACTGACCTCTTTATCCGTTCCCATAGACTGTTTACACCTAGCATCCTTCCTTGGACAGTCACTCATCCAGGTAATGCTGGAGAACTTCCACGTTCATTTTCCCCTTGTTTAGCCTGCAAATTCCAGAAAGATTTTCTACTCCTAATGAAACTCTCATTCTCCTTCATATGCAACCATGGAGCTTGTCAAACTGTTTAAGTCTAGTGACTATTTTTCTTAAATTTCATGATGTTTTCCCTGTGGAAAAACAAACAAGCAAAACACAAAAAGATTGGGATTCTATACCTTTTCCCCATTCCATTGACATGCTATCAACACTCTGATCCAAATTTTTTTACTGTAACTAGTTCTTCTATAGTGTGTTCACTACCAAAACTACATCCCAAATACATCCCCTTTTGCTTGTGGAGATACACAAGTGTAATATCATATCCCTTAATTCTTGAGTTTGCAGCCAGAAAATTAAACTCTTACATATTGACTATTCAAAATAATATTTTTTCTTGATAGTAAAGAAACATTAAAGGTCTATAGTTTTCTAAAAGAGGCCTCTAGCACCATCCTGGGTTTCTCCTTCACTATCCTTTCCCGCAAGATTTTTACTCGACAGAGTCTGTTTTCTTCCAGCTTTGTCTCAGCTTTCTTTATTATCTCTCACTGTTTCTTCACTCAGTAGTAATCAAGAAGACAAATCCAACATAGAGGATCATTGGTAGAGAGAAGAATACAGAAAGCGTTGCTATGGCTCTGCTGTGCTCACATCTTGAGAACTGTGCCCAAATCTCAGAAAGAAGATACCAGAACCTGAAAGGTTCAGAGAAAAGCAGGATGAATATTAAAGACGTGAAATGATTTGTATTTGAGGAGTGTCTGAGTAGACTTGAACTGTTAAGATTCAGAAAGGTATAACAGATAGATGATACCCTAACAGAGCTGTGAAGTGATGGGTGGGAAAGGTGGATGCCATGAGTTGATAGAGGGTATTCACTTCTCTTCCAAAGCAAAAAACAGGTGCTGTCAAATGAAAACAGTGCTTGAGATGCAAAATGTGTGCAGGGGCACTGGATAAGTGCTTGGAAGAGTGGCCTGTCAGAGCTAGAGATAAACTATGTTTGCCTTGGGGAGTCCCTTGAACTGAAAAGAGGTGAAGATCAGGAGAGCATTCTTGGGGAGTACAGGGAATGCTGAATAGCTGGCCAAAAGGTAAAGCATGTTACGTATTAAGGGCATTGTCCAACTGCCTCTTAAACACTGATAAGCTTGAGGCATCAACCACCTTTCTAAGAAGCCTGTTCCACTATTTGGTCACCCTCAGTAAAGAAATGTTCCAGTCTGATCCAGCCCTGGTGCAGCTTTGATCCATTCCCATACATCCTGTCAACTGGACCCCAGCAAGAAGAGCTCAGCACTTCCTTCTCCACATCCTCTCCTCAGCAAGCTGTGGAGAGTAGTAGGATCACCCCTCAGCGTCCTTTTCTCTAAAGTAGAAAAAGTTGGAGTACTCTGCTGCTCCTCACAGGACCTTCCTTCCAGCTGTTTCTCCAGTTCTGTTGCCCTCCCCTGGACACATTCAAGTACCTTCACAACCTTCTTAAACTGTTGGGCCAAGGGCTGCACATGATATACTTGTGCCTGGCATTACTTCATAAAGGGTGCAGAATCCAGTATTTGGACTTGTAAATTTTATCCCGTTAAAACACTGGATTGGCCCAGTCTTCCAGTCCATGTAGATCCCTCAAGGTCTAGCCCTCAAGAGAGCCAACAGCACCTCCCAGGTCGGTGTCACCAGCAAACTCACTAATGGTGCACTGAACTCCTGCATGCAGATCATTGATAAATTTATTGAACAGGACTGGTCCTAAAACTGAGTCCTGAGGAGCACTCCTGCGCATTGGTCATCAGATAGAAGTAGCTCCATTCACTGCAATCCTTTGAGCTCTGCCTTTCAGTCAGTTCTTCACCCATGTTCACCATGATGTTTTTATGTGCCCTGTTCTTACATACTCAGATCTTGTTTCTGTGGTGCTCTTATCATCCTCACATACATCCCTTGCACAAAATCACACAATAGGTAAGGTTGGAAGGGACCAAGTGAGGCATCTGGTCCAATCTCCCGGTTCAAGCAGGGTCCTCCTAGAGCACATTGCACAGGATTGAGTCCAGATAATTCTTGAGTATCTCCAGTAAGAGTATTTTTTCTGCTGCTCCTCTTTTTTTTCCCAGCTCAGTCCTTGCAATAGTAAACAGGTTTTGTTATTTCAGTCTTCTACCTGAATTAGAGACAGAAAAGATTCTTTAGCAGGACCAAACTGCGATGCTTGGGTCCGCTCCTCTGAGAACCCCAGACCTTATCTCCATAAGGCTCCTGTCACAGCAGTCAATGCCGGCTTTGAGAACAGCCCCTCACTTCCCTGGCTTGACCTCCCGCAACCGAACCAACCCACTAAGATGCCTGTGGACTTAAATACCTTAAATTTTAGTGGGATCTTGGTACCTAAATATCTCTATGGGTCTTAATTTCCTTCCTTCCTCCCCAGCAAACCCCCTACAAGCTCCCCTTTATTGATATAAAAATAAAGCAAAATGAAAACCCTGACCATGTTGCTGTGGAGCATCTGCATTCCTTAGAGGTGGTGGTTGAGTTCCTCCACCAGAAATTTTGCTGCATACCTGACACAATGCAGCAAACATCTAAGGGGAAAACCATTCCCACTCAGAGAAGAGGAGAGGTTGGGTAGTTTGGCCAGTTTAAACAAGATGGAAGCAATTTGGAAAGTGCTGGTGGAGCTGATGCAGTCTCACAAGCCTTGGCCAGGGCAGAGGCTGAGCAGGGCAACTGCTGAGCCCTCCTGACACCTCCAGTGGGCCACCAGCAAAATCAAACTGTCCCAAGGCTGGCTCTTGGTGTCATGAGAACAACCTCCCTGGGTGTGGTGTGGAAGAACTCTCCTGAGGAAAAAGCATCCTCCTCTCTATTCAAAGGTTTCCAAATACAGCATATTGCCTGCAAAAGAAGCCATTACTATAACTTTTACTTGAACCTGATTGATTACACCAGACAATGTCTGGGCTTTGGTGCTCCTCTATTTGATATAGTATATCGGGTCCTCCACAAAAATTACATACGTTCTAGAAAAATCTTCTCATTGATATATGAGGGATGTGGTCAATACCCTCTGTAACTCTAATCTTTGCCCTTTGCCGCTGATCCTCACACACATAAGACATATATTACTTGGGCGTACCAATTTGCAGTCTATTCTTGATTCTCAGATCTTTGTCTTTGCTTGGTTGGATTTTGGGTTGGGTTGGGTTGGCTTGTTTGTGGATGTTTTTGTTTGGTTTTTCCATTTTTTGTTTGGGGGAAGGGAAGAGTGGGTAATTAGTATTCCCTTACCTAGACCCTGCTGTCCTTCAGAAAACTGTTTCTGTTTCCTGAAAAACTAGATCCTTCCAGGTCAATGGTCTGGCCTAACTCTTGCATGAGACTCAGGTCATCTACCCTAAAAATCATCAAATTATGAACTCTGACGCCTCCAGCAAACATCACCCATGATTTCAAATCTCATTGCTTTCTTTCTTCCTCGATCGTTCTTTCTAACATCACCTTTAGGACACCAAAGCATGCCCACAGTCAGAATCCCTGCCTGAAAGAGACTTGGGTGGCCAGTACCTTTCTGTGAGTCTGTAGATCTACAATGCCTTGAGCCAGGCACCTTCTGTTCTATGTCAAAAACATGCCAGCTGGACCTGCCAGATCACAACCTTCAGCAGTCTGATCCTTCCCAGTCTTCCTGGTTATCTTAGTTCATATTTGGGCAAAGCAAGCTTGTTTCTATCATTGCAGTTCCCATCACTGAAGGAGCATCACGCCTCCTCCCTCTTGAGTGCCTGCAGTGGTTTGTGCTTCACACACACACAGAATCACAGAGTGAGTTGGAAGGGACCCACAAGGATCATCTAGTCCAACTCACCATCTAACACCCGTACAGAGACCGAGAGCACATCCCAGAGCGTAACACCAACCTAGATCCCTCACAGTCTAGCAGATCACTCCGAGCCGGAAGAGGCCCACTGCATCCCTTTCTGCTTCGACAGCTACACCTCAGCCTACATGCTGGGAGCCACTCAGTTTTTGTCAACTGTTCACACTTCTTCCAGGGGTCAAGAAGGGGGGATCTTTACTCAGAGTTCTTGCAAAGGGTCACACATTTGCCTAGGTATAGCCACTGGTAGTGAGCAGGTGTTCCCTCAACATTGCTGGAAGTGGCTCTGCAAGGACCCCACTTCTGTTCTTTCTTGAGTCCTCAAGGATAAGCTTAAAATCTCCAGATCAGATCCTCTCCTGCGGGTGGCTTGTTTAGTCTTTTCCAGCTCTTTAGACTCAGTGTTTCTTCTGTATTCAGTAACTCTACCACGATGAGACAGTTCAGACCTGTATCTTCTCTGCTTTAGAGTCTCACAGCCCTTCTGGTGCAGATTAATTTGTTGTAGTGCAGCCTGAAACCAGTTTCTCCCAAGCTTGCATGCTTGAGAATGCTTCCTTCTGTTCTATTCCTTCCCTCAAGCTGCACCGTACCAAAGCAGTAAGAAACAGATATGGACATCTTTCCCAGATGGAAACATGTTTCCTTGTATCTCTGCTCACTGCCCTTCCCACAAAATCTGTGCCTTGCGCTTGCTCATGGGTTTTCCTCAGCCCTGTCCTCTGTCTCCCTCTCCTGTTCTGAGATGGTTGCCTACAACCAGGCATTAATTAAGGACCATTTTAATGCAGTCTTCAGGGAGAAAGTGCTACCCTTGCAGGAAACCTGAGGATGACAATGAAAATGCAGTGTGGAATTATTTGCATATGAGGACTCCTGTCTTTTCTTGCCTAATGTGCCCCATTCCTCTTCAGCCTTGGAGACTTTGGACATTCTTAGTTATTTACTACCCATTTCTATGTTAGTAATATGGCTTTATTTCAATGCAACGATCTTGGATGCAGTTCTCTGAGAGTTGATTGGTTTTGGCTATTGTTAGTGCTTTTTTTTTTCCCCAGGGGAGTTACTGGGTTCCACCCCAGTTTTGGTGCCGTGTAGAAATTCCCCAACCTTCCCTTACCACCAGCAGAGGTTTTCTCCAGAGGTCCGTATCATCCTGTAGTCTCTCAGTAAAAAAACCACTTGAGGCAAAAAATTTGAGCAGCAAAACCAGAGGCTACTCTGATCTTTGTCCTGTCCACTCAGACCCTTGCTGTCTCTGAAATGTAGCAGCTCAGTGTTCATTCTTGACAACTTCACTCACTCTGTTTCCTTTCTCAGGTTCTGGCAAAGTTCAATTCAGTCAGAAAATACCTTATCACCTTGTGCAGTGTTTTCACCCAAAACAAGTCTGATTCTCCTGGTATTTGGAAGCCATAGAAGTGTTATGTGAAAATGTCTTCATCACCGGAAAGCCCATGCCTGTGGGGAGCCACCGACTGGCCCATAGCCCTGACCTTGAGCAGGGCTCACTGAGTCTGACAAGACCATTACTGTCTCTGGGCAAATGCTGGCCCTGTGGGACTCACTGTGGAGCCACTGCATTCCGGCCCAATGACATAATGATTGTGGATGTCCTGGGACTGCAGAAGCTCATGACATGGCTCGGATCATCGCTCATCAGTGACCATGCATGGCACAGACAGGAGGAGCACTGGGCTCTCATCCTTCCCTGCAGTCACTTGATGTGGAGTAGCAGAGAGTTGGTTGTAGAAATCACGAGTGGATCTCACTGCCCGGAGAGATGAGTGTCCACTATGACATGGTTTTCTCAGAAGCAATTCCTTGATTCCTGGTAAGTTCAGTATTATCAGAAACAGTAGCAATTTTACTCCAAAACAAAAAGAAAGGTTTGACTATTCATCTGCCCCTGAGGAATGAGGAGATGCTGCCCTGGCAGAGGAAGAACAGTGGGTAAGCAGATCTGTTTCAGCCAGCTGGGAGGCTGGCATCAGCCCTGGATACGGAGTGCCACATCATGAAAATCAGACCAAGTCTGCAGCGTTTTAGGAGCATTAATAGTCACGGAGATCTGCCTTTTGCCCTTCAAGGGAGATAGCCAGGCCAGGAGCACTGGAGCTATTAACTGAGTCACAGGGCAGTCATTTGTACATTTAAATGGTAAGAAAGCTAAATCTGTTCTGCAATCAATCCTAGCAAAGGACATTGATGGGGACAGGCTCCTTTCAAAGCCTGACGTCCAGCTGCTCTGGGCTGCCTGACACAGCTCTGCAAGCACAGCTCTTTCTGCCTGGCTCACATCAGGCTCCCTTAAAGAAGCAGTTCCCCATGCCTTTTTCTTCCCCAAGCCAAAGGTAATAGCAAGTAAGAATTGAGATGATCATAACACATAGTTTCCAGCATAAATGAACAACTTCACTGATTTAAAATGTTATGTTGATTTCTGAGGCATATGGGTTGACACTTGTGCTGAAATATCTGCTCAGTGGACAAATCTGTCCAATGGCTCTGCCAAGAGCTACCTCAGCCAACCAAGTGTTGCCCTTGCAGGAGGACTTCAAGTGATTCCTTCAGCTTCTCCCCCTGAATGAGATTTGCATCCCGTTTTTCAGTCTCTGCATTATACAACTTCCAGGTGTTGCTTGAGGAAGATGAGACACATTTTTCTGTAAACTGTTCTATCTGGCAGGACAAGCATATTGCAGCTGTCTTTCATTACCATCACTTTGCTTTAGCCTAAGTGCTCCAGCTGGTGACAGAGCAATTTGGTGTGCTGGCACAGTCTCTGATACTGTGTTTTCCCAGTCTTAATGTAGGAGATGCAGAATGAAGGGCCTTGTGTCAAGTTCTTAGCCTGAATGTGGCACAAGCTTTGCTAATACATACTATGCTGGATAGCTGTTTGCTTGATGTGTGACCTGTGAGGGCAGTCTCCATCCATCCACTCAGTAAGAGAAACAAAATATGGTTGGTTGGCCGGTTGAAACATCTGACCTGCTGAATACAAATTAAGCAGTGGTTGGAGACAAATATCTCCCAAACAGAGTGCTGAACATAGAAAAACATGTACTCTCTTTTTACAGCCTGCCAGAGACCTGCTGATGATGGAGTGTCAAGTGAAAAAAAATATCTGGCAATAAGAAAACATTCTCTTTGCATGTAGTGAAATCACTGCCTTCCAGCACATTTACAGGAATCCTTTAAAATCTGTCAGAGAATTCTGATCTCTTGCTTCTTTCAGTCTCCTGTGTCTTTAGAGCCCATCATTCCTATTGAAATTCACCACGTAGGATTTCCCAAATAATAAAGAGACTTCACTTCCTGCACATACACATTCTTGAGTGTAACTAATTTACATTCACTTTGGTATTTATCTGAGCTTGTATTTCACACTTCTCCTTGGTAAAGATCAGGTTTTGTAGGCTCTAGGGTTTAGTGCATGTCTTGTTTTATCTGTGCTTTCACTTCCAGTGTTAATACAACTGGTTTTGGCACCATTTTGGGCATCTGTATCCAATTTAAAATAAACAAATATCCAATTTGTTTTGGGTTGATCACCGATGTGTGCTCTGGATCTGCCGGCAACCTCTGTCAATGCTGCAAAATGATGGAGCCACTGCAGGTTTTGCATCTCCTTCCAAACGCCAAGTGTCATCTCTGTGGTGTCTGCCACAGACCCTGCATCTCCTCGTGCTATGTCTCATCCTTGAATGGCTTCCCTCTTTCACTGCAGGTATTTTCCGTTTTATTTCACATGTGGTACCATGTATTGTTCAGTAACTACACAGAACTATGGCAGCTGACAGAGGCTGCTTCTTTCAGCATTAGCTGATCATTAGCTTTTGGGCACTAACAGGAGCCTCACTGCAGCACTACAGCATCCTGACGTAGCTCTGGCAACCTCTAAAACACTGTTATTTCTGTGGAGTGCCTAATCACAAGTCTTCTCTTACTATTATTCTCTCTGTGTTCCTGGGATTCCTTCCCCCTTTGCAGTACATAATACCATCTTTGCACCTTCCTGCCAGAAGGTGCTGGAGTGTGGGCTTTGATTTATTGGCTAGTGAAGAAGGGGGGTTGCTGGGATTTTTCCCAGAAAGTGCAGAACTTCCTCAGTCTGTTTTGCTAAAAGCTGACTAAAAGCACACTGCGGAGACCAGAGCAGATGGGCAGCTTTTATTTAAACGAGAAAATGCTCTATGGTGACAGTGGGGAAACAAACTTGGAAAGAAAATCAGAGAGTTGTCTGAATGTTCTCCACAGAAACCCAGCTCTAACAATGGCTCCAAGGTCTGGGTATTCCCACTGCCAGATACTGGGTCCAGAGCAATTCATTTCAAGGCTGGGGATGATTAATCAAATGGAAAATAAGATTCAAGCAGTTTAGCCAAGGATCAGGCTGACAAATAACTCTCAGAACAACTCTGCTCTGTATTTGGTGGGCCAAGGACTGAAAATATGCATTCCTTCAAGCTGATGACTTTGAAAAAGCAAAAACCTAGAATGCTGAAGCTGGCAAATTAATATTTCATGAAAGACAGGATTTTTTTTTTTCTCAGTGAAAGGTTGATTCTATTGGTGAAGCTTTCATAGCCCTGCACCCCTGCACACTCCAGCAGCAGATTTCATGATTAAATGTTACAGGAATTAGTTTTATTTTTTTGCTGTGAGAGAGATCACTTCATGTCAGAGAGGCTGTAGCTTGACACTGATTTGATGCCAGGGAAAGCAATTACAGCAGATACACAAACCAAGAAGCAGCAAGTGACATGGCAGCGCCAGCTAATCCCCTAGGAAACATCAACCACGTTATCACTTGATGCCAGCAGTTAAGGAAGTGCCGGCATTAACCTGCATCTGCAGCAGCTTTTCCAAACAAGCTGAAAGCAGTCTGCACTGACAGTAAGGCAAAACCAACAAATCTTTATATCCATCTGGTGCAGTAGTAGCCGTCTAATTCCAATAAGGAATAAAGCACACAAAGGCCATTAGACACACTTCTGCCTCTTGGGAGAAGAGGAAGTCACTGGAATAGAGAGATTTTATTCTGAGAGAGGACACTCTTTGCAGGACTGCAACTGGAGCAGATACTCCTGAGAAGATATACAAACCTCTTTGGGCTCAGCACAAGCCCTGCCCTCCTGGCAGGCAATTATAGGTACCAAAGAGGTCCCTGCAGGCAGAATCAGTGTCCAGGGCACCAGCATGGTTTGAGACAGTGTCTACATGGGAAGACATCTGTTGAGTTAAAACCTTTTAAATAGCACTGCTGAGCTGTAATTCAAGTGAAGAATTAGCCATGACAGAGGCTTAATGAGAATCCCTGCTCAAGCTGAAAAGATGAAGGTGAGCCATGGCTGGACAGCAGGTCTTACACAGCTTCAGTTCCTGCAGAAGAGCTGGCTTACAGCACACAGCCCTATTCAGAGTTGTAATGTGATATTTTGTCATCATAAGACTGAAATTAGTGATAGCAATGTAAACAGCCATACCTAGCATGTTCACTGGCACTCAGATTCTCCTCTCTGCTCCTTCCTCCACTTTCCTCACAGGAGACTTGGTAAAAAATTAGGAACATTATCCTTTCTTTGTAGGCTATGGTCTTAGGTTAAGACAATATCTGCCAGGGAAGATGGGAACTTTCCTGGAGTAGAAAGAAACTCCTCTTCCACTTCACTATACCCTTCAAATCAAAAGGCTTTCAGTCAAAAATGTAGAAAAAGGAAGTAACAATTCTTTACTAAAATACATGTAGAATTAAAAAAACCCAGAAAAATAAAAGAACAAACAGTAACACAACAGTAACAAGACATATCACCCCAATAAACCCTACCCCACTCCTCCTGTGTATTTTTCTTTGGTGTGGTCACAGCTGTGGGTTCACCATGCAGGAGTTGGTGAGATGGATGAGTCACTTGTCCAACACAGGAACAGTGGGAGATTGGGAAAGGCAGACAGGCTGGCTTCAAGCGAGGACTAGTGCAGGCAAGGCTCTCCTCTCTCTTTCCGGGGGCTACTGTAGGGTCCACCTGGACATGAGAGCTGAGCTGGGCAAGGCAGCGACAGCAGCAGGGTCAGTCTGCTCACGAGGCAGCAGTTGGGACCTCTCCGCTGTTTGTCAGGGAAGAGGAAGAGAGTGGGGAGAAACAGCACCAGTGAAGCAGTGCTGGGGCCCTCTCCCAGAGGTTGCTCCTGAAAACCAGGGAGCCCAGGGCTAGTCACCCACAGACTTTTATTGTCCAGAGTGAGAGGGGAGTAAAGGCAGGCATACTCCATCCCCCCCCCCAAACCCCGGTGTTCTCGGCACTCATCAGTGTTGCCCTCTCCATCCCCCCCACAGCCGTCCCAGATTAGGAAATCTACCTGTCCCATCGAGGCCATTAGGTCTCAAGGCTGAAAACAATGATGTCTTCCACCCCAGCCCTGCTGAGGAATTCTGCTCTCATTTTAGTGGGTTACCTTTTCCCTTCCTCAGTTTTGCCAGTATCTCAAGGTATTAACGGGAAAATTCCACGAAAAGGAATCTAATCCATAACAACTATTTACTGGCCTATCTGATATGCCTCAAAATGATAATATACGGCCAAAATAATATACACTCGTCCCTCTTGCACTTCACGCCCCCCATATTGTGGCTTCAGATCTTAGCGGCATGATTTTTCAGCGATGTAGGAGATCCGTTTCGCAACTGCGCATATGCGACTGGCCACCGCAGCGGCAGCACGGGACGCGGAACAGGCAGCGGTGGTGGCTCGGGCGGCACCGGGGACAGTACAGACGGCGGCGCGGGAGGTGATGGCGGGGGCAGTGGCAGCCGCAGGGGCAGCACAGGTGGCGGCAGCAGCTAGGCCACCATTCAACGCAGAAGTCGGGCTATGCGGATCCGGATTAAGACCGCCAGGTGCACGATATAGGAGACCATGCTGGTGCAGAGTCCTCTGGGTATGTCTGACAACACACAGTTAGCCATCCACTGTAACATTCATTAAGACCTTCACCTCATTGTAGCACATGGCTCTATTTTCTAGGTGCTTTGTGACCATCTGACCAAAAGGCCATGGCTGTATCAAGAAGCTAGACTCACTTGAACACAAGCAGATGTCAATTCACAGAGAAAGCATACATTTCCATGTCCCAAACTCTCCTGGCAAGAGCCAGCTGAGGACATCTACAAAGCTCCATCATGGAGCTGAACTCTTATTTGGTGTGACTAGCTTTTTGGAAAAAAAGGTATCCCAAAATGGTTGGCACTTTGCAATTTTAAATTGCAGTGCTTTGACTGAAGTGCAGAAATGGAGGTGAGGGTTGGCACAGGAGGAATTTTGTTACAAGACAATCCTTAGCTCTGCTTAGAGCTCACCTGTTCTCTGCCATCACGAATGTTTCAAAGTCATGACATGGAAAGAGGGGATCATCTGCTGAGAAAGATGGATATGGGGGACTGGGCTGATGTCATATGCCTCAGGAATACTGTCCCATAGGGAGAAAAAACATCACCACAGGCTTCTATGTAGCACTCACAGCTGACCACAAGTGATGCTTCCTGTCAGGTTGTCCCAGCTTACGCCCACGGGGAGTGCAGTGAAATCCAGATGCGTATGATGAAGCAGTAGCTTGAGGTCCTGGTAGCCCAGGGGAAGACTCCCGCCACAGCAGGTGCCCTCTCAAGAAGCCACTTGCTTGAAGCCAGAGGCTGATGCAGAATGATGGTAAAACTGACTGCTGGCTAATTAGGACTGTCTTACCAGCTGCAGAGCAGAAGTTGACTGAAACCTGCTCAGCAAAGCAGGCCAATGAGTCTGAGGTGGGAATGCAGACAGAAGTTCACGCACCTCCCTCGAGAGGTGACAAAGATGTACTTTCTGCTCATCCAAGAACCATGCAGGCTGAAACATTCCCAGGACTGCATGAGGAATGTCAGTACACTGAAAAGTGCTTGGTCTATTGCCATGTGCTGCATTAGTGCCAGACCACTTCTCTGAGTTGTATCCAAATTTGTGCATTAAGTATCTGGAAACAACAGAGGAGCCCAAGCCATTCAGACAATCAGCCCTCTCCAAATGTCCTTGTCAAGGAAGAGCTGACCTGTTTCACCTGACCAGCTAATGATATTGTTTCATGTCTGACTTGTTTCACACAGTTTTGGGCTAGCTGCACTTGGTAGGGTTTACCCTAATATTGCTTTTAATCCCTTAAAGTCTGTCTTTGGACCCCAGAAGAGAGCTGACTTTTCACAAAGGCTTCAGCTTTGGCCACATTATTTGAAGACCTACCAGTTCACAGAGTGCATTGAGACAGTAATGAAGACTATGAGGGTATGTCTTGCAGGAGCTGGTTACACATACAATGTATTGACTTACTGTGTCCTACTGTTACTGTGTCTTCTCTTACCAATAGATTTATTCCAGTTTATCACAAATTTGTGCTATATCTCTATTCATCAGGAATATGAAAGTAGCCAGAATAAGGAAAAAAAAAAGTTATGGGTATTTTGGACACCACAGGCTTCCTGAGTACCAAGTGGTAGAATGTATTATTTGGTGATATCTACATTCAGGAACAAGTCAAAGAAAATGTCAAGATTCCATATGCCTTATTTTCTGTCGAAAAACCACATACCTCTCTCCTCACCACAACTTGACTTGCTTTGCCTTGCCTTGGCTGCTTCCAGCCATTCTCTTGCGGTCATGAGAAATAGGTCAAGACCAGATTCTGACCAATTTACCCTCCTCCCCCATGATCATAAGGAGGGAACACAGTGGTTTGCAGCAGCTCCTCTTTGCAACTGTGTTCATAACAGACTCACATATCTGCTTTTGTCACCATTTAGAATAGGGAAAATCCTTGGGTAATCCCCTACCTTGTAATGGCAGTCAGTGGGAAAACATCCAGCTCAGATATATCCACCCCCACACCAGCCTTCAGCGTGAGAAGCAGATACACCCGTAGTCCCAGAGCCTTCCTTTGCAATGGTGGTTCTTGAAAAGCAGATATACTCATTCACTGAGTATCCACTTGCTGCAGTTTGCTTGGCAGGGACAGTAACCTATGGGAAAGTCTCTGCCGACAGACACGGTGTGAACAGCTTCCATGGCTATGCCTTTGTTTCTCAGCCAATGACCACCAAATTAGGAGCTTCTGAGCCCAGACAGTCGCTGTGGTTCCCTGAAGAATGAAGGAGGTCTAGAACTCCTATTCTTCTCCTGTATCCAAAACAGGGCCATGGAAAGGCTGGCACCAAGAAAAGAGAAGAAAACTGAAATCTGTTGTATTTCTTCTTCATCTGGCCAGTGACTCATTTGGTGTTGGTGTCTCAGAGCTCAAAATTAAAACTTAGATATGATCCAATTTGCAACACATAAAAGGAGGCATTTTCATCTGTCTGTTCCAGGATTCTCCCCATAGACCACAAAGGGTTCAGCAAATAGAATGTTTTCTGTGCTATGTATAATAAAATTATATTCACCACAGTTTCTACTGGGAGTTTTTGAATTCCAAGTTTATTTCTTAAACAGCCACTGAAGATTTTATTGCTAGAACAAATAATTAAAGAGAGAATGGAGAACCTTGTCTAATGGATATAAGTATCTCAAAGGAGATAAAATGATAGTCAGATCATTTTCTGGAGATTGTATCACAGAGACTTATATGATCAATTATAGGGCAAATTTATATGAAGCAAAGATGTTCAAAAGTTACGCCTGCTTACCCATATCAGAAATTCCTTGAACTGCTCAAAACTAGAATAATCACCCATTAAAATAATTATCACTTAGAAATGAAACATTAAAGAAAGATAATAGGATGTGAGCTGTCAGCCTGTGTGATACATGTGTGATTGAGCTCTGTGGATGGATCCATTTTCCGGTTACAATGAAACCTGTGCTAGAAGCTGCCATTCTTAGACAGCCATTGATTTTAAAAAGACATCCAAAAATAGCTCTATTATTCCATATCTTTTTCTAAAAATTTTTCTCCACCAATTTACCAGTCTCCAGGGTAGCGATTCTACACAGGCTTCAGTCTGCTTGTACTTTAGAGAGTCCTGCCTGGTATTTTTGGTACATCAAAGATGGAATTCTAATTTTGAGAGCAACTTGACAACATTAGGAATGTAAATTAAGCATATTGAGATTGGGAATGGCTCTGTAGTAAGAACAAATACAACTGCAGTCAGGAAGTCTTTCCCCTTAAGGAATTACATTCATAACCAGAACACAAAATAAATCAGGTTGTACAAAAGTAGAGCAATCAGCTCATTCCCAGCATACAGATAAATCCAATCCAAGGAACTATAGCTATGTCACCCAGTTACATTCTCCCAGTTTTATGCACTTCTGCATGAGAAGGAACAATCACTCACAAGACCTGGCCTCTCATGAGGGACCATTGATTTCAAACTCTGGGTGGTGCTAATCACACTGGTAAAGCTATTCAGGGAATGTTTTTCCATAGCAAAAAGCCTGAAGTCCCATTCCAGAAACTGATCTTTTAAATACGGTTTACATTTTCACTTCATAAATGTTCATGTAAGTAGGCTTTTCAGAGCTCAGAACCAATCATTTAGCCTCTGTTTAATATTTTAAACTCAGAGAAGAGCTGATTTTTCTCTTCTATGTTTTTCCTTCTTAATGCTTAAACATAATACATAGCAATATTCATGTACCAAAACCAGGTTGGCCTATCTGCATGTGGCCTATAAGCATGTGTCTGTCAGTGACTTCAGCACAGGACCCTGTGTTCACTCACAACTTCTGCCTTTCATTTGTATTAATCAAGACATCACAGAGATAAGCAGCTCAATGCATCTTCCCATCATTCACTTCCTTTCGTGTCAACCACTGTCACTGCAGAAAAAGCTGCAAAATTGGTCAGAGTTGTCCAGATAACTTGGTTAGTCTCCTTCTTCTAAGTTTACTGGAAAATATACTTCTTGAATTGGGCACTTTCACATAGGTCATTTCATGTGTTTCATCTGCAGGAGCACCAAGGGTCTGTCTGTACAAAGTCTTTTGTGTGTGGAGCTGCCACTGAAACTGATCAGCTGCAGATTTAAATACTAGGAACTTTATGATCTCCATACAGAAATAGAAATGAATCTCCAAGGGAAGAAGAAAAAGTTCATTTTGGAAAATTCCAAGGGAAACATTCCTGTATCTTGACTCAGTTGGAAAGTAATTAAGATAATCTGGAAATCAGATTCAAAGTCTATCAGGAAAGAAAGGTTCCCACTGAGAAGAGAAAGCGCCTTGCGGGAGACACTGATATACATAACACATATTCTGGTGTAACAGAGAGCAACCGGATTGGTACTGGGATGCTAAATTCTGTTTTGATCAATAAACTCTGTATTTTCACTCATTACAGATCTGTCTGCTTTCTTTTCTTCTTTCCTTGCTTGTCATTATCCCATCATACACATTCCAGGCAGGTCTGCTCTAAATCCTTTTCATCACACTGTCACGCTTACTGACACTTCAAGGACATTTAGTTTGAAATGTTAAGAAAAAAAGCACTTCACAGCCTTGCAGGAAGAAGCATCAATGACTCAGCATTTGAACTCATGTTGCCCCATCTCCAGCAGGACCCAAACCCCGAGAAACAACATCTGGAAACAGGAATCTCAGAAAAACTTTTAAAGCCCCACTCACAGCTTGGGGTTCACCACATAATGGCAGCAATTCATCCACAGGGCAGTGCTATAATCTAGCACAAGCTACATCACTATTTATTGCCTGGCCAGTCTGTAGTTTTACCCTTCCACACGCCATTTTGTTCATACTCAGCATCCTTTGTTGCTTCCTCGGCACGCAGCTTTCCCCAGTTTCTCCTCTCCCATCATTGTTATCGCAGGCTTAGGAGATGGGTTTCAGAAATCACTTCTTTTGTAAATTATCAGTACAGGAACCTCACCTGATGTCATTTATAGTAGTCCTCAAAAATTAACACATCAATGCGATTTAAGGTGCTGGGGGATATGGATTGCTGTTCTCAAGCTCATAGTGTTAGTTTTTTGAGATAGGGACTGCACTGCCAACAGGCAAAAATAGATATTAATAGATCAAAAGATGTCGATAGAGTCCATATGGAGTCTAAACAGTTAGGAGGAAAAAGAGAACTGCTCCTTGAGTTATGAGACATATAACAAAGAGAATAATTAAAGGTGACCCCTGGCAATGAACTGTGTGATTTGGGACTTTAAAAGGTTTGGAGAGGGTGCTAGAAACAAGATGGTAGAGCAGACTCTAAATCTTCATGACCACATGAACAGACAACACCAGTGCAGCTGTGAGCAAGTGAAGGCCTGCAAGGGACAGCTGTGCTCCTCCACACCGGCTCAGTGATGGGAGATTTACTGCTGAACCTCAGCTGCAACAGTGGGTGGTCCTCTGTGAATTAATAAGTTTATCATGTGCTGGTTTTTCTGTTCAAGTCATACCACTTGCAAAACAGGGACATGATATGGCACAGAGTAAAAGCCCTTATTCAGTTTTGATCTGCTGGAACAGCAGGATTTGGCAAATGCAAAGAAGAACAGATTAAAAAATGATGCTGTAGACTAAATAGACACCTGTGTCACTAGTCATTATTTCCCTTCTTTAAAAAGTCCCAAACCAATGCAAGTACGAGATCCAGATTTTCATGGTCTCCTCAAAAGTCATTTCCCTGATGATGAATTTTGCTTTCCTATCATAGCCTATTCTGTGTGACTCCTGTCCTTCTGATAGACCAGTACCATCTGTCATGGATATCAGAAGGAACAGAGTCAAGGACTGTCATTGCTTCCTTGCTTTCCATCATTCTTCCCTCAGTTATTTTGTTTCTTTTGTGGTTTGAAAAAGAAGAATTACACAATCAATGATTTGACAACATGAGATTCACTTTACTACCCACCCTCTGGAATTGCAATGAAATTGTGAAGTCACAGTCTTCAAAAATATGTCATTGATGGCCTTTAAAAGTGGGACAGAAAAGTCAATAAAGTATTATTTCTTTAGAATTACTTCTCTTTTGTTTTTTCATATTTGCCCTGTGGGATGTTTGGCAATTTTTCGCACAAAGCGCATAACCAAGTTGACTTATCACACACAGTTCTCAGTTCTTTAAAATAACACTGGAGGAATTCAAGGATTTTACTTAATACAATATTGTGAAGAAACACATCAGGGTTCTCTTTGCATTAGCTGTAATTCCCTACCATCCCAGTGGGACTGTTCAGCCAGAGCTTGCAATTAAGCTAAAGTTGTTTATGCAATAACTAACTTTTTAATCATGGAAATTTTTTGAGCTCTATTTGGGAAAAAAACATGATGAACATATGTCCAGATCAATGGTGTCTTGGGTTAGACAAATATCTCAAAAAATGACTAGGATAATACTCGGGGCATTTTCTATGATACCAACAATTGGGACTGGTGGCTGCTGTGGAGCCACCTGTGAGAGAATAATGAGCAATTCAAAGCACAATTTTCCAGCATGCCCAGACCCTGCCTGCTTACATGGTCATTAAAGAGAAACCATCAAAACACCCTAGGGAAGTGCCTGTAGGTTGTGGTTTGAATATGGGCCCTGCTCCTCACACAGGCTGTTCAGAGCCAACACTAGGATAGAGATTTAAACATCTGTCTTGGATATCAGTGTCATAGGAGGCATTTGAGCAGGACACTTAAGGGTTCAGGCAACAATATTTTCACAGCCAGCAAAGCAGTGATACATGTGCCCCTGCAATCATCAAGCCCAAAAGCACTCCCTTCCCAGTCTTTTCATTTGGAAGGAGGCTGTGTCCTCAGGACAACTGTCTATGGCATTGGCTCTAATTGTGCAGCAACATCAGTGGGCTAAATCCTTAGCTCTTGCTCACGTTCTGTTCTGGGCTTATTTAGGAGATTGACTACTATTTGCTTTTATAAATAACAAGCAAGAGTCAGACAACAACGCAGAGTATAAATAGTCTCTGCCCTATCTTTGAACAATGCATGAAATCATAACGACCTCACCCTCACTGAGGGATTTCTGCTGATACCTTAAAAAAAAAAATTATCTTAATTTCTCACTTTAAGTGTTCCAGGTGCTGACAACAGTAGTGCCTTATAACAGAAAACATGAAATAAATAGATGACACAACCAGTCTTATAAAGAAAAACTTAATGTAAACAGTAAACCCCCATTGTAGCAGGAAGCCAACATGAGGAATGTGGCTGTAGCATCAGCATCAGACACTACAAGTTAGAAGGATTTGTCTTGCAATAAAATTTCATCAGTGCACAAGCCTTTTCATCCTCCTTGTGCCCCGACCTCCCATGAGAAAGGCCATGACTCAAAATTAAAACTTTTGGGGTCCACATGCCTCCATGCTTCAGAACACCTGCCTGAGCCTGTGTATAATGCCAGGGGGGTATGCACACCCAGTGAAGAATATCCATTCCTATGAGTGAGACACTAACAGCTCAAAAAGTTTGGTGATGTAGCTCTTTCAAATGGTTATATTCTGCCAAAACTCTGACCATGAGCGGTGGTTGTTTAGCTTGGTGTCGTGGTTTAACCCTGGCTGGATGCCAGAGATTCACCCACAACCTCTCCTGGAGGAAAAACTGGAAAATAAAACTGGAAAATAAAACTGGTCACAGGCAAAAAAGCAAGGCAAACTACAAGTAAAGAATATAAAGGATTTATTTTCTACCTAACAAGATCAGAACTGCGAGGGAAACATCATTTAAAAGGCAACTTTTTCCCCCCACCCCTCCTTCTCTTACAACAGATCTAATATTCCCTTTTTTCACCAGGAGACAAAGGGGGAACATAAGGTAGGGGTAAACCAGGCAAGTTGGTATTTCTGACCAGATACAGAGTAGGAACCATCTCTCTGCCCTTCCATAAAGTTCTCTCTCTCTCTCTCACGAGAGGAAAAGTCTTTCATGACCCTTTCCCAAGTGAGATCTCGACCCGGGGATGACAGTTCTTCCGAAATTCTCTGTTGTCCAAGTGTCTCATCACAGGATGCAGCTTTTAAGCACTGGCTTTTTTGCTGCGTCATAATGAGCCCATCCCAAAGTACATAGTTCAGATCCTACCACAATGCACAAAACGTCTGTCCAAAGGATCTCTGCCGAGCTCTCAGCAAGCTCCAGACTTGTGTTTCTGGGCTCCAAAAACCATCTGCAGCTTTTTTTTCAGCTTTGTCTCCATCTTCAGTC
This sequence comes from Pitta sordida, assembly GCA_013390025.1. Taxonomy (NCBI): domain Eukaryota; kingdom Metazoa; phylum Chordata; class Aves; order Passeriformes; family Pittidae; genus Pitta; species Pitta sordida. Next base: position 153,054 of record WEKX01021144.1, read on the forward strand.
GTGGCTTAGATGGATTCTGCATCACTGGTTCTCTCTCTCTAGTCCACAGGCTTACACCATGGTCGTTCCACAAACGGGATGCCTGGAAGAACATTCCTATCCCTTATCTCGTGGGCCTGGGGGCCTTCAGGCTTTCAACCTCTCAACGAAGGTTCTGAACCAGCACCCTACATCTTGCTACTAAGTTTTTTTTTCTTCTCTCCCAAATACGTTTGATCACAGAGACGTCTCTATCTCTATAATCTCGAATGCCATGGCAGCGACTGAGGCCCAGACCAGAGCTGAGCTGTTAACCACCTCGCTGCCAGAGCAGCAAAAAACCTAAACCAGGACACTTGGAGAAAAGGAATCTTGGAACCTTATCACTCTCTACAACTACCCAAAAGGAGGTATTAGCAAGGTGGAGGTTGGTCTCTTTTCCCAGGTGACAACTGACAGGACAAGAAGAAATGGCCTCAAGTTGCACGAGGAGAGGTTTAGATTGGATATTAGAAAGATTTCTTCATGCAAAGGATTGTCAAGCATTGGAACAGGCTGCCCAGGGAAGTGATTGATTCACCATCCCTGGAGGTATTTAAAAATCATGCAGATGTGGCACTTAGGTTTAGTAGGGGACTTGGCAGTCCTGGGTTACTGGTTGGAATTGATGATCTTTAGAAGTCTTTTCCAATCTCAATGATTATATGATTCTATTTCACCTTGAGAACCACAGCAGAAGAAAGAGATCTCATTGAACAGCAACCTGTTCTCCAGCCTTTTCTTGCATCTTTTCACAGTACCTCACTGCCAGAATGATCCAGCCACGTAACAATAGAGGTCCCAGTTTAAATTTTACTCCTTATGAAAACTTCAGGCCATGGTATATCTTAAAGAATATATTCCTTTACATGACTAGTAATGTTCTGAGTCAGTTTGTAAATCACAGGAGATACACCTGGAAAACAAGCTATAGAGCGTTCTATTCAGTATTTTTAAAGAGTTATATTTCTGTCATATCAAATGAATCTATTCTTTCAATTTGTTACTTTTACCCTTCCTTTCCCAACATTTGGTTTTTTTCTTTACAATAGTTCCTTATTTTTCCCTGACTGGAGGTATGTCCTGCCCCAGGTCTGCGTGCCAGTGCATTCATAGATNCTCTTAAATACCTCCCTGGGCAGTCCATTCCAATAAGAGATCACTCTCGCTGTGAAAAACCTCTTCCTAACATTCAGTCTAAACCTCCCCTGGCGTAGCTTAAGGCCATGTCCTCTCGTTCTGGTGTCGCCAGCCTGAAAGAAGAGGTCCACACCCACCTGGCGGCAACCTCCCCGCAGGTAGTTGTAAACAGCAATGAGGTCACCTCTGAGCCTCCTCTTCTCCAGGCTGAACAACCCCAGTTCCTGTAGCCATTCCTCTTGTCACTGGCTGGTGGGACTCAGTGGTGTGATGTGCATGTGGGACCAGTGAGGAAGTTCTCAAAGGTTGTGATGCCCTTGGCTCTCATGCATACTGCAGCAGTGCCCAGAAATGCTTGCCGGGACTATCTAAAAATTGCATATATGTTGCAAGTATGTTTTGAAGAGCTGCAATGTGGAGCCCCACCTGAGGCCCTTGTACAACCTCTCTCTTATCCTAAAGGGAAGCTTCATGCTGGAATATTTTGCTGCAAAGGAATAAAGTATTCATACACGATCACACTGAGATGGACAAAGACCTGCTTGTGTTGCGGATCTGTGAGCCATGTCTCCCTGTGGCTGTGTGCCTGGGTCCAGATGGGGTGAGCCCAAACAAATGCACATCTGGGATGGCAGCCTCCTGGCCTGGGCAAACAGCTCTGGTGCTTTTGAGAGCAGAAAGTTGATTTTCCTGGTGCTGAGTATAGTTTTTCCATGGAAACCAATTCTCTGTGTAATGCTGTAGTGTGGAAGCCAGATAAAGAAAAACACTAGGAATGAAAAAAACTTTTTTTTTTTCCCAATGTTAAGTCATTTTACATTTAACCTGCTTCTGGACAAGTTTTTAAGATCAGGTGGCACAATCATACTGGGGAGGGAGAAAAGCAGGTTTCCTACAACTGCTTCAACATCCATCTTTCCATCCCTCAACAATTAACCTAACTTCAGAGTAGAGATCAGCTGCAATAAGAGATATCCTATTCATTTCATAGATACAGATGTCCAGGTAGAGAAGAATTCTCTCCTGCCTATACAGAGGAGCTCTGTGAGCACATTCCTACCAGGGACAAGCCCATGAAGAACCATGCTTAACTTATGCTGCAGCTCCAGAAAGACTTTGCTTTTCCCATCTTGCAGACAATTTGCCTAAACCCGAGTTCATTTTTGCCTGCAAGTTTGCAGCTTTCCCCCCTCAAGCAATGTCTCCCCTCCAGTGGTACGAGCACATTCCCAGCCTTCATGACCACAGTTGGACAAACTGCCAGCCCCATTTTTCTTTCTTCCTGAACTCTTTTCCTGGGCAAAACACAAAGAAACTTGGGTACCTTTTCCCATGCTAGGTGAGTTCCCTGTCCGTCCTCACTCTTCTGAGCTAGTCCTTCTCCCAAAGGGCTGTGTCTGCAGAGGGCAGGGTAGAAGGCAGGAGAGACATGGCTGGGCAGCACTTGCTGTGTCTTGTGTTTGTATGAAGGTGTCCTGGGAAGCAGGGGGAAACCAAGGAGTGTGCAGGCCAGAAACTAAAGCTAATGAGAGTAACTGGCACTGTGTGGGAGCTGGAATTTCCATTTTTGTGGGGAATTCCCAAGTTTTGCAATGGGCTGTTATTCTCTGCTGGATCAAAGCCGACAAGTTTTGGAATTTCCTATAAAACTCAACTTGAGAAAGACAAGCAGATCCTTTGATATCTGTCAAACTGTTGTTGTCATTTCAACAACTGACAGGGCTCTTTTTATATTAAAAGAATTTCAGATTAACATGTTGCTTCACAAAAGAATAAGCCAAGTATTTCACCATGGAAGGGTTGAAGCAAAGTTATTTTATTACTTTAGTGCAATGCTTCCTTCCTGGCTTCCAGGATTTTATTCAATCTTTTTCTCTAGCTGTTCCCTTAAAAATTTCTCTTAAAATGATACTTTCTCCTGAAAAAGAAAAAATAATTATTCTTTCTCCTGTATTACTATTAAGCAATTGCATTCACAACTCTATCTCCAACATTTCTTCCTTCTTGAAGAACAGCCCTATGGAAATAAAACACACTTTTTTCAATTCTCCCAGGTTTTCTTGAATGCCACTGTCCTGAGAGGGACTGTAGGTATGTATGCCCTAGTGGCACCTGAGAGGAAGACCAAGTTCCCCTTCCACCCCAGTGCCCCCGCCAAGGGGAGAAAGAGTGGCGTAGACAATGTGGTGAAGGATTACAACAACCGTCCAAGATGGCACTGACTAAAAATTTTATGACTGTGGGAACAGAAACAAAATTCGGGCTCTGAGCAGCAGGCTTTGACAGACTGACAGCTAAATCTTGTAGGAGAGCAAGCCCTGATGGATCTATCAGCCAGACCAGTTCTGCGCATGTATTTAGGCTACAGGTTTTCAGTAAGAAAGGAGGAGGGAGGAAAATAAAAAAAAATGGAAGGTTTGTCACAGGCAAAACAAGCTCCAAGTGGGGAATATAAAGTACTGCATATTTTAAGCACTGGCTGCGCTGCTTCATTCGTGACCCCTATCCCAAAGTACATAGATCCTACCAGGCACAGTTACTGCACAGCATGGACTCCTCCTCCACGGGCTACAACGTCTTTCCAGGATCTCTGCTGAGCTCTGCTCCAAATCTGGGCTCCAACATGTCTTCAGATTTCCTCCAGCATCCTCCAGCTCAGGCGTGGACTCCCTCTCCACAGTCACAGGTAGATTTCTGCATCCCTGCTCTCTCTCTGTTCCACGGGCTGCAGGCAGATTGCTTCACCATGGTCCATTCCACAAGCAGCAGCGAGATGCCTGGAACACTTCCTCCCCCTCCTTCAGCCCCAGCCTTGGTGCCCTCATGGCTGTTCCACCTCTCACTGCTCCTCTCCACCCGTCTTCTTGCTGTTACTAGGGTTTTTTTTTTCCTTTCCTTTCTTAAATATGTTATCACAGAGGTGCCTCTGTCTCTCCGACTGGCCTGACCTTGGCCGGCAGTAGGCCCAACCAGGAACTGGCTGGCATCACCTTTGCTAGTTAGCCTCCCTGCTGCCAGAGAAAAAAAACACCACATTCAAACCAGCACAATGCTCAATATTCTTCTATTTCTAGCACCTCACACTCCCATGTGCATTGCCATGTAGGGTATCTTTTAGATGCCATTCCTGACATGCATCTGAGTCATCACAGCTGTCTTTTCAGACACTCCAGTAGCAGAGCAGTTTCTCCTATTAGCTGTTTCCCTCATCACATCATCTTTTATTTTCTGTAACTCTAGCCCTGGCAGCCCTCTTTCCAGCTGGCTTGTTTCCATGGTCCCCTTCCCTGGGTCACTGCTGTTCTCATGCTCCAGCATCTTGACTCATTAAGCGAAGCTGTCTTAAACGCACTCATTCCTGACTTCGGGAAAATGTTGGGACTGTTCTCCAGTCCTTGCAGAGTTTCTAGAATTGTTCTTCTCCTGGTACCAGTTTCATAAGACTAATCACTTCCATTAGTTCTCTACCAGGTTTTCAGCTTGTCTTCATTTTCCACCTCTCAGTTCAATCTTTGCCTTTCCCTGTTGTTTTCCATTTGACATGATGTTCACTTGCATGCTGATTCTCTATCCAAGCTTTCTGATCTTTTTGTCCCACCTTGTCAGTTATGCTCTCCAGACCTTTCTTCATCAGTGATACCAGGTCAACAAGAGAGCTGAGCTGGGGAAATAGCAATGAATAATTTACCTGACAGGTGTAGCTCCTTTGCATAGCCAGGAGCAGCTTGTTTCCCTGGACTGCCTCCTAGACCTAGCCCCATTTAAAAAGTCTGTTCATCACCTACAGTTTTATTACTCACTCACAGGCTCATCAGACCTAGGGAAGCCAAGCCCTGCAGATACCCAGCCTGTCTCTCACCAAGTCCCACCAACATCCAGGTCCGGCACTGGGAGCTGAGCAATTTGTCCTGTATAGGCACATTGCTGCTGATGCCTTCCACTGAAAGGGGCAGGTGAGACATTCCCCCGGGGGTGGAAAATCTGGTTCTCAGAACACTTGTGGAGGCAGTTTGGCCATTCCTCATCACTGAGCACGAACACCAGCAAGGCTGGTCAGGGTGAGCTTGTGTGGCAGCATGCTCCCACAAACATTTTGAGGGGACATGGGGGCATTGGGCTGTTCGTGGCACATGTCTGTGAGCCTTCACCCAGCTCCCATATAGGGCAAACTCCTGATATAGAGCTCTCCATAAGGACTCGTATGGGCTACTATGTAATTTTAAAAGCTCATTTCAGCACCAGTTAAGTCAGAAGAAAAGGTTATCAGGAAACTGAGTAGCATGGGGGGAACCTCTGACTCTCAGAAATGTCAAGGATTATTCAGGAAAACCTGTATGCTGGACAATTCATTCTGAGTAATCCTTGTGATGAAAAATGGATATACATATAAACTGAGCCCAGCCCTTCCTCCACTTGTAAGCCCAGTCACAACAGAGTGACAGACAGTGAGAATGTGAGCGAGACTATTGTGTGTGTTGCTAGTGGGTTGTCTTCATTCTCTGCAAGGATGGGATTTTATTTCCCTTTTATCTTGGAGTGCTGCCTTTGCATAGTGGACTGCAATGTTGATTAATAGAAGCAAGAAGCCCATTGACCCAAACCAAAGCCCATTACAGTAAGTGGATGTTGCCCATTGATTTTTCTGCATCCTTCCTCCCGCAGTTTGGTGAGAGACAATGTCCCTAGAGCTGGTCAGCAGCACTGCTGCTGCTTGGAAACTACTTGGGTTGGGAAGGTGGGAAGTGGAGGGTGTCACAGGGAGCCCCCTCCTGCAAGGCCATGGAAGGTGCAGATTACCCCACCTCTGCATCCCCATCCCCCTGTGCTTTAGCTCCAGTATATCATGACGTTGCTTCCTATGAAACTATGGGTACGTACAGCTACTCGACATCACTTTCAGAAATCATCATCGTGATGAACACCCATGGAAGAGGCTGTGCAGTCCCTGGGAGGGAATTTGAGCTGGGCATAAGCCCCCACTGGATGTAGTAAGGTTTACCCTACAGGACTGCTTCACAGCTCACTGCTTTGCAAAGGTTCAGGCAGGGAAAAAGGCTCCTGAAAGAGCATGTCTGGCAAAGGAAGGTTGCTCCTCTGAGGGGTCTGAAGGGCCCCATGAACAGTCACATCATGCAAACAGATGCACGCACAGTTGACTACACCAGCTGGGATTAAAAGGACTTTCAGGGCTACAAACCTGCATTTCCCAGCATATTCTCATCTGGCTTACAGGTGACCACTCTACAACCTGGTCATCTTTTTGCACTTGTAAAGCTTTATTGTCTCATGGGAGCCTGGAGTTCTCATTGATGTCAACTGGCACGAAAGCCACCACTCCAGACAACTATAAGATGTATGCAGCTTCTACATCATTGCAGACAACGAGCTGTTTGCCTGGATATTCACAAATGGGAATTGACATAACTCTAGAAATGGAAGTAAAAAGACCAATGGCCACAAACACAAATGCTAAGCAACAGCAGGAAAAAAACCCTTGAAATGCACTGTGTACCATCCTGAGGCTGTTTTCTCTCTAGATGAAAATAGCTTTCAAGTATCTAAATATTGGCTAGATGTTTGGATACAGCAAAATGGCATCTATAATTCAGAGGAGGTTACTTTTCACCTGGGATCTGTTAATAATATTATTATAACAGGTTAGAGAAAGTTAAGGGTATCAAGCCACAGGCTCTTGGAAGCTAGTCTGCAGCACAATTTTATTCCCATAAAACCAGTGATGTGGCAAAGCAAGCCCTGGTAATATCTAAATGTGCTTACCCCTGCAGCCTCACCGTGGGGCTTATGATGCTTGGCAACAGAATACATAAAATGTTTGAATTTATGAGATTCAAAATTATTTCAGGGTAAAATCTCACAAATTGTTTTAAAAAGAAGCCTACATGTTTAGAGGGCCAGAAAAACAGAAAAGAGAATAAATAAGGCAGGAGCTACTCTTAGTTATTCAAAATACTGTATTGAAAATGGGAAAACCCTTCCTTGTTGTACTCCACCATCCATCTGCAGCATGGAGCCCATGAACCCCAGGGTGCCCTGAGTTCAGAGAGCAGAGGGGACAAAAGAACAATTTCCCTCCTTGTTCTGTGCCAAGTGGTGCCCTGGGCTCTGTCTGCCATGCTTTGCACTCACTGAAAATATAAGTCAGGATTTTCCAAACTAGTTGTAGCCTACACAGTAGGAGTTGAATTACTGAGCACGTGGCCACCTAAAGGCAGGCAGATCCCATAGACGGGGGCAGGCAGGGAGGGAGGCAAAGTGCCTGGTTCCTCAGACCTCACACAAAATGCAAAATGCAAATGCAATGCCCTCATTTGACCACAGGGAAATGAGAAATACGTAATGGTGCCCTCCACACCAGCCCTGAGCAGCTTTTCCCACACCTCTGCCTTCCCAGTTGCCCAGCTCAAGCTCCTCTTTGCAGCATATGCTTTTCCAGGGGATAACAGAGGAAAAAAAGATCAATGTCCTCCTGAGTTGGGTCCAAAATCCTATCACATCAGAACTCATGTCCTGTTTCCCACCTCTGTCTCCAGCTGCCTCTGTCTACCCAGGAACTCCAGTGGAAGCTAGGCTGTGTCCACGCACTGGTATCATGCCCCCACCTCCTTGTGTTATCAGTGAATCACACCAGCAATGAATAACCTGGTTCATATTCCTGCCTTCCCTCTTTGTGTCCATCCTTCTCACCTACCCAGCCATCCACCACTCCTTGCATCACTGGACTGATCTTCTCACTGCTGAGACTGACACCTGCCTGGCCAGATTGAGACAGAGCTGATCAATGGCATCAGAACCTGTTGAAAGCAAGAAGATCCAGCTGGCTGCCTGGCTGGCAAGACAGATAGACAGACACCTTGCATGTGTTTATGGACCTCAGTTCCTCAGAAATCTAAGGTAAAATTGTTTGTGCCATGACAGTAGCAGTTTCTATGATGATGTGAGCTCTGGGCTCACTGCACATCTTGGACAACGGAGAACAAAAGGTCAAATGATACATATATCTGGCAATAAAGATCTCCCAACAACACAGACTTTCTTATTTCTATGGCTGACAAAGAAATCCACCTCCAAGTACAGAAGCAGAGTCACAGAAAATAAGAATGGAAAGGCTGTTAAATATGAATTCAGTCTTGTGCTTCTCAGCTGGCACCCACTGCCCCGTGCCTCCAGTCCAGCTCCAGAGTGGAGGTATCTGTCTGCCACCGCTGTCTATGCATTCACCCTCTCTCCACACTTCTGGTGCTTTGGGGAGCTTCTCAGAGACACTCTCATGACCAGCAGGCCCTTTATTCATGCAGCACTGGTCGCAGCTTACCTACTGCCCAAACACGCTCAGTTTCCTGGGAAAGAATCAGTTAAGACTTATTTAGCTGCTCCTCCCTTGCAGAAAAAGCTGTACACCTTCTGAGCACAGGACAAAAACCCTGTTTGGCTCTTATACATCTTAAATGGGAGAGGAGGACACAGGTGGCCTGGAGCAGAAAGGCTTGAGTGAAAGATTTGCCCCTTCATCCCTTTCAAATGGACAGCACCGCTGCCTGCCAGGCTCATACAAGCCCATGGCGTATCTGTGGGATGTTCCCAACTTCAGAGGAAGAGCAGAGTGATCATTCTTCTGCTGCATTGGCTTCTACTCCATTGGACAAAACAACATGAACAGCATGCAGGTGGGCCTCAGCCCAGAATCCCCATGAACTCTTTGTAGCTGTAGCTTTCTGCTTTCTTCCTCCCACCTCATTTGTCCTGAGAGGGACACCCAAGAGTGCTTCCCAAACAGTGCACCTACACCACCACACAGCAAAGATGAACAGGGGTCTGGGGGAAACAGCCCATTCCATCTACCCTGAAGAAAACTTATGCCAACTCTCTCTTTTCTCCTTGGAGGAAGGCACGGCAGGCTTTACCCTACAAGGTGATGACAGCCTCTTGGAGCTGTGGCACTAAAACCTACTGAAAAGCAAAAATTACCATTAAGAGACATGAGCCGAGACAGGCATTTCCTGTGTCCTGTCATAGGGTCAATAGGCCAGCGTGGGCATAGAGGAATGCTGTGCCCATGCCAGCAGCAGCAGGTAGGAAGGGAACAGGATCCTCTCTGCGACTTGCTTCGAGCAACTTAATTTCAGTGAAGCCTGACCAGGAGCCCGAATGCCACCTTCTCTTCAGAGTTCAGCTGGGCTCTGCACCACTAGACACATATAAGTCTCAACAAAATATACTTTAAAAATAGATGGGCAAAATCCAGGGGCGGTTCCTCGGGCAGGGAAGTCGCCACTGTTCACCACTCCTCAGCTTTTCTGCGGCCGACACACTCAGCGCTGCGGAGGATGTTTACAACCGCCCCCTTTTGTCTCTCATCGCAGTTTGCTGGTAACGAGGAGGCAGCAACACTTGGCGCAGAGAAACGGGAAACAATTACCTGTAGTCACCACATCCAGCCAGCCATACCCATCTCTGCAGGCAGAGCGTCAGCATCCAAGCCCAAGCTGCCCTTCTGATTTGGAGCAGTGTCTGCCAGCATTAAAGAGCCAACAAAATGAAATTTTGCATATGAGTAAAATACACTCCTGTGATAAAGTTCCTTTCATATTTTCGCTCTTCTTCATGGGTTATAGAAGGTGAAGCACATGCTGCATCCTGACAGTCATGTGCTGCCTCAGGATGCTCTCCTGTAGCAAGAATTTGCCCAGCTACAGACACAGACAAGGGCACACTAATGGGGTTTCTGTGTTCCTGAAATCACAAAAGAATACATGGCCTCTGCCAGGAGCCCTGGTCAGCTCCTGGTGAGAACCAGGGACACCAGAAAATGGAAATAGCTCAGTCAAATGACAGGGACAAGGGGACATTTCTTTGTATTCAAGCAGAAGCCGCAACCTGAGGGGTTCTGCTTTTTAGCCAGAATTTCACCTAAAGGCAGCCATCCTCCTGGCTCCTCTTTGAGATGAATGTTGGTCAACTCTCTCATGTAATTGGATAATTATATCAATTATGAGAATGAGAGAAAATTTTAATGCTTGTAGGTGCCAGTGCAGTCTCCAGGAGCCAACCTCTCGCCACACAGCCAATGCCTGTGATCGGGAAACCTTCTGCATCAAGGATGACAGCCACCCTTTGGAGAGATATGCCAGGACAAACCTATGCATTCACACATGGTTCACAGCTGGAGAAAGGCCAAGGCTGAGCTATGTCCCACTCATCCCCTGCTCCCTGATTTGGAGGTTCCTCTGCGTCTGTCCAAACTCACTGATGCTCAGGGCTGCAGCGGTGGGGAGCTGCTCTCTCCATCCCTGAAACATATATCTGGCTCTGCTGCATAAGGTGCTGTGAAATAGATGCATTTCTTTTTTGCCCTTTCCTTACAAGCAGGCAAGAAAACCATCTGACCTTGTGAAAACTGTGGTGTATGCCACCTACCTGGGAGTGATCTGAGTCTCACTCCACATCCCTGCTGAGGAGCCCAGGAGCAGCACTGCAGTGAACACAGCCCTGCAAAGGGCTGAGGGGACAGAGCAGAGGGGACAGCAGCAGCCCCCCGCATGGGGCACACACACAGAGGTAACTGCATGGAGGAGCTCAGGAAGGTTTTCCCCACGCATTTAATAAATGCATTTAGGTTATACCTTGGTAATTATACCAAGTCACCTGACAGCTCAAAATCCAGCTAGGCGGTAGCCAAACGTGAAGGGAGTGAAAGCGTCTTCAGTTACCTCTGCTGTCGCTGCAGGACAGTGTGCGACTAACTGGTAGAACAGCACAGCTGCAGGGTAGAGCCAGGGGCTGGAGAGGGACCCAGCACTGGCCCCTCCAAAATAAACACTGGATTTTCATTGCAAGGGCTTGCAGTGAAGTCTAAGAGTATTTTGGGTCAATAGTAAAGAAAGTCTTATTCATGTATGTATCGGGAATTGCATTCTTGTTATGCCACCGAGGGCAAATGGTGACATGGCAGGGGCTGAAGTGGCAGAAGGAATTGCAGAACTTCCAGGGACTGGGCTTTGCCATGGCAAAAGAGGAAAGTGCCTTTGAACTGGCAAACTGAGCAGAGGCATGGGAATTTGAAGGGGTTTTTTCAGTGCACCCAGCTCAACCAGCAAACCAACAAGCTCAGCAGTCTGCAGGAAGAGCAGTGAAGTAACTGCACATAAGTGATCGCAGAAGGACAGGAAGGAATGTATTGATTTAGGGGCTTGGAGACCACTTTCATGCAGAGGATGCACAGGAAAGCCAGGGCTGTTTAGCCAAAGCTGTACAATTTTTTTGACGCTGTGAGATCTGCCTGAGGAAAACATGGTCTGGCAGGAAACAAAATGCTTCCTACTTCTGTCTCATTATCAGTATATTTTTTTGGCAGAATCATCTGAATTGGAGACACATTTCAGTGCAACAGGGAAAATAAATTACTCTTTTCAGACTGACCTTTCTTATATTTACCTTAAAATGGATTGCCTGCATCACTCCAATATGGAGGTCAGAAGGTTTTAAGTATGCAGGGGTCCTCATCACCTGCCACATAAAGCCACCCTCATTCCAAGCAGGGCTAGAGAAAGGCTTTCTCCTCCTTTCTCCCAGTGTACGCACTATTCCAGCAGAACCTTGTCAGAGGGTGCTGCAGCCATTCCTGTTCCTCTCATCCTTCCCAAGCCCACTTCAAAGAACAGAACAGCCTTTTCCACAGTAACAAACAGTTTTTAACTTCTCCCTGGTTTTAGGTAAAAAGGTTTCTGCAAGAATTATGAGTCAATAGCTTTTGGACCTCATAATCAGCCACATCATTTGATATCACTGCTCACACTGAGGCAATTTTTAATTAAAATATCCTGGGTTCTGTAATTGTCAGGAAACCATCTGGAAATAGATACATATCAAATGAAGCTGGGGCTGCTGCATGTATGGGAGGGTAAGCAATGCCCCAGACTATAGTTGGGAGCTGTGACAATGGTGCTGTGTTTCACTGATCTTAGGACCATTGGATACTTCAGGCTGGAAGAGACCGCAGGAGGTCTCTAGTCCAAGCTCAGAGCAAGGTCAGTGGTGAAATCTGGCCAGGGCACTTGGGGTCCTGGTGGGTCTTGAAAACTTCTGAGGACAGAGAAATAGGGCACCCTTCCTGGAAACCCACTCCAAGGTCTGGCCACGCTCATGATGGACATTCAATTCTGTGGCAAAAGGGCATTTTCAGCCTAATTGCCCCCAGGCAGGCAGCGCCTTTGTCTGTCTCATTGTAGAATGAGAGGGCTTTGCATGTTTCCCCATTGAATTTCCTTAATTTTCTGCTGACCTATTGCCCCAGGCTACATCTCTCTGAATGGCAGTATAGCTACAGAATCATTAGGGTTGGCAAAGACCTCCAAAATCTTTGAGTCCAGCCTTTGTCCAAGCACCATTATATGAACTAAATCATAACACTAAGTACCACTTCCAGTCATTTCTTGAACACTTCCTGGGATGGTGACTCCACTACTTGTCTGGGCAGTCCGTTCCAATGCTTGACAATGTTTTCAGTGAAGAAATTCTTGCTGATGTGCAAACTGAACCTTCCCTGGTGCAGCTTGGGGCTATGGCCTCTTGTCCTGTCACTGGTTGCTTGGAAGAAGAGACTGACACCCACCTAGTTACAACCACCTTTCAGATAGTTGTAGAGAGTGATAGGTCCTCTCTGAGCCTCCTTTTCTCTACGCTAAGCAACTCCAGCTCCCTCAGCCACTCCTCATATGACATACAGGACTTTCCTTGGCTCCATTGCCCACCTCTGGACATACTCCAGCACCTCAACATCTTTCTTGAAGTAAGGTGCCCAGAACTGGGCACAGGATTCGAGGAGCACCCTAACTAGTGCCCAGTACAGGGGGACAATCTACCCTAGTCCTGCTGGCCACACTGTAATGACAGATGACCTCAGTTCAGTCTCACCTGTGCACTTGACAAGTGCCCCCTGTTGCCTCCTCCAGGTAACTGGTTAACAATGTCGAACAGGACAGGTCTCACAGGAGCCTCATGGTACCCCACTTACCAGTCTGTGGGTAGAGCACAACTCATTAATCTCTGATCATCCAGACAGGTTTTTACTTTTCACACAAAATCACAGAATACTATGAGTTGGAAGGGACCCACAAGGATCATCTAGTCCAACTCACCAGCTAACACCCATACAGAGACTGAACGCACATCCCAGAGTGGTGAACATAAACCTAGTTCCCTCACAGGTGCACAGGCCACTCCGANCCTATCTAGTTGCCCAACCATTCAGACCTTAACATCCTAACTTGGATACAGGAGTATGCAGAAAAGGTCACTCCATGACTGTCTCAGGGAACAAAGAAAGGGGTGACCAGCCTGTAGTTCCTGCATCATACTTCTGGATGTTTGGGGCTTTTTTCCCACTAAGATGGGTGCAACGTTAGGTCCAGTGTTAGGAAGCTCACACAAACTCTATCACAGAATCACAGAATACTATGAGTTGGAAGGGACCCACAAGGATCATCTGGTCCAACTCACCATCTAACGCCCGTACAGAGACCGAACACTATGACCATTCAAAGGTAGCACGTCATCTCCAAACTGTACTTATGGACTCATGATACTACACTTGTGTTGAAGAGCAAAGCTTCTTGCGCTGTGCTCTTCAACACAACAGAGAGTAGGAAGAAGATGGTAAATTTGTGAAGCTTGCCTCTGCTGAAGTGAGTATGTTTCAAAGTAAACACTAATGAACTTTTCAGAAGTAGGACCATATGTAACACTTGGCATCAGGTGAAAAAAATCAGGGTGTAGATTCAAATGGCTATCATAACTAACATCTCTTCTGCTATGCATAGATTTTGCTCTCTTCTTAGTAATTATTTAGTAGTGTGCTAAGAATAGTGTTTGGGAGATCAGCAACTTGATTTCTAAGACAGTGAACATGACAAAGCATTAGGAGCAATACGGAGCAGAACAGCATCACCTGTGAAGTGGTACTATAATCACCTAGACAGATAAAAGTGTCCTCAGGTCCCTTCTATGGCTGCAGCTGCACAATGGGCAGAGCGAAAGAACAAGCCAACAAGAGAAAGATCGCGTTCCCCCTTCCATCCCCTTGTAGGAGGTCTGCAAGGAAAACTCTGGGAGGGGAAGACTGACCCACCCTGATGACTCACTCAGACATCCAGAGGGATCTGCCTCCCAGATGGACTTTAGTGGTCTCAGAAAGGACTGAGACCTCCTGCATTCAGAGAAGATACAACGTCTTTCAGTGAGAAACTTCCATTAGAGCTCTCACCATGTTTGGTACAGGCCGAATGAAAAAAAAAAAATAATTATTGGAGTCAACAGAAAACTTTCCATTAGCTACTGTGGGAATCACATGGGACCACAGTCCTCAGTACCTTTTTCTTTATGCTACTCTCTCTATTGGCAGTCCTTGGAGACTATCCAATTTTCCTTCCTGTGCTCCTCAATTATCAGCATACACCTAAAAATCAATAGCCTTGTGCCGGCTACTTCTGTTAGTGCATTATCGTTTCCTGCAACAAGGATAGCCTGACAAAATGAAGTCTCAGCTAATTAAAGTTTATAAAACAGTTGTGTTGACACTGGGTCTTCAGCACTTTTTAGGCCACTTCAAACAATTTCTTCTGGAGGAGACTTTAAAAGATCTTGGCTCCTTCACAAGTTCTTTTGCAGTTGGTATCCTTGTGTGGCACTCAGGCAGGAGGCTCTGTTACACACCCATTAATAGGAATTGCTTTGATTTGAACAATGCGAGTGAGTGTCATCTAGGTTCAAAGGGCTGGGAGCCCTTTGCATCACTGTTGACACAAAGGCACAGAAGGTTCCATCCACATGCAAATTTCCCATCTGTTAATGCTGAAACCTCCCTCACAGCATATGTGGTCCTACCTGTAAATGAGAATCAGCTTTTCTGATTTCCAAACTGATTGCAGCAGAACACAGACCTGCTCAGACAATTGCTGAACAGTTCCCACTGGTTGACTAGGGCAGCCCAGTCACAAGTTGTAGCCTTTGAATGGAAGGAAAGGAAACTGTGCAGCCATGTTCTGTTTGTTGATAAATCCCAGGGTAGTCTGGGCAAAGAAAGACTGAGCAAAATCTATCTGGCAGCTGTAACTCCTGAATTGTCCATCAGGCCACTTAGGCTTGACAGATTTTTCAGACCAGTTTGCACGACAGCATCACATAACACATGAGCTTCAAGTATTTATGTAAGGTGGATCCTCAGTTTTTCTGACAAATGCAAATAAAGCACTGAGAGACCAACACCGGAGTGAAGCTAAATAGGGCAAAATCAGTACAACGTCCATCCCTGTCTGCCCTTTTCCTAACAGGGGAATTATGTCAGCTTGGAGCTGTATTCATGTGCTCACAGAAAAATACAGTGATCTTCGTATATTGGCAGCTTGTATATCTGCGTATTCAATTAATCGCGGTTGGATTTTCAGTGAGTTGTGAGACCGCACATGCGCGCAGAATGTCCCAGACATCAGATTTTGCAGCCCGGAAGCACCAAAGGGCGCTTCCTCCGCTTTAATGAGGTGCTACAGTGCGAGCCACACTCCCAGGACCGCCCCTCCAGACCTTATTAGTGGAAGGTGCGTGGCTACAGGCGGGGAGTAGTTGAATATTCATGGCTTCGGTATCTTCATGGATTTCATAACTCGCAAGACCTGCCCAGACCTGACCCCCAGCAAATTCCGGGGGATCACTGTATCTCTACACGCTTCTCAACACATGGTGAATATTGTCCCGTAGGTTGCCATAAGCCAAACACAAAAAAACCTAAAAGAGATGATGCACTGGAAGGGGAAACTAAGAGCCAGGCTGTGAGACAGCTGCTAGTAAGAGCAGACAGCCCTCTTTGGTCCCCAGTGTTCCCATATGTTAGTTTACACCAACCCAAGCTCAGTGATCACATGATGTGCAGGTGCATGCCAGACCAACATCTATAGCCTAAAGCATTTCATATACCATCTCGTAG
This sequence comes from Pitta sordida, assembly GCA_013390025.1. Taxonomy (NCBI): domain Eukaryota; kingdom Metazoa; phylum Chordata; class Aves; order Passeriformes; family Pittidae; genus Pitta; species Pitta sordida. Next base: position 169,207 of record WEKX01021144.1, read on the forward strand.
TAGAGTAGTCTTACTTCCTCCTTGCCCATATGATGTGCCTGATGCAATTCTCAGCTATTTCACAGGTTCACAGTTTCTCCGAGTTGGAAGGGACCCAGGGGATCATCTAGTCCAACTCCCAAACAGCCTCCCACCAACTAGACCATGTCACTGAGCTCCTCATCGAGTCTTCTCTTAAACACCTCCAGGGACGGCAACTCCACCACCTCCCTGGGCAGAGCATTCCAATGAGAGATCACTCTCGCTGTGAAAAACCTCTTCCTAACATCCAGTCTAAACCTCCACTGGCATAGTTTAAGGCCATGTCCCCTTGTTCTGGTGTCCTCAGCCTGAAAGAAGAGGTTCACACCCACCTGGCGGCAACCTCCCCTCAGGTAGTTGTAAACAGCAATGAGGTCACCTCTGAGCCTCCTCTTCTCCAGGCTGAACAACCCCAGTTCCCGTAGCCGCTCCCCATAGGACTTTCCTCTCAACCTTTCCTGCGATTGCTTAGCAATGACTGCACTAGCAGAGCAGCTATTGCTCTGCACACAACTGCATCATAAAGCGGCCTACCTCACACGAGGAAAGGAGATTGATTACTGCTGCTGCAGCTTCGCTAACCAAATTCCTCAGCTGCCACATGAAAAAAATGTATATAAATACACAGATCACTGGTACAGGATCCACGCAGAGATACAAAACTGGGAAAATACTGTAGGGTTTTTCTAAAGAAGTTCAGAGAGCTGCCCATTCATAGTTTCTTGATAGCACCTGGAAACCTGGCAGCCTCATCCAGGGTTTGATCCAGACCCAGAGGTGGTGCCCTCTACCTCTGTCTGTGCTTTGGCCAGCAGTCTCAAAAGGGAGCAATGATGGAGAAGCCATAAGGAGATACATCTCTGCACGGCAGGATTTATGGTCCAGCATTATACCACACAGAAAGGCAATTTTTCATGTTCGTCGAGTGAATTTTGTGCTAAAAAGGGGTGTTAAGAAGGGACATTGCAGTGGAAAAGAAGACATTTTTTCTGAATCAGATTCAAACATTGTGCCTGTATTTTCAGTCTAGAAATAAATAATAGCATTTATTACATATTTTTGCATCTTAAGTGTATCATAGACAACCTTTATTCTGGTTTTCAGTAGAAAAATATTGTTTTCATTACAAAACCAGGATAAAAAAAAAAAATCAAGCTACTTTTACAATACTGTAAAGGTGACTAAAAGAGGCAGCTCTGGTAATTATAATTTGGTGAGACCTAATTTTCACCTTTAAGAAAGTATCAGTAAGTGCAAAGACCCTGACACAGGAATGGTACCAGGCACAGGAGGGAAGGTCCTGATCAGCAGGTGCTGTGAGTCCCTTCTCAGGACCTGGCAAGAACGTTAGGTGAAAAGTCAGGGCCTTCGCCCCCCACAGCAGTCACTTCTGTGCTTATGAAACCAGCTCTTCTCCCTAGGAGCATTTCTTAGCACAGAGCTCTTTTCACTAATAAGAACTGTACCTCTGCAAAGAAACAAGCTTGAGAACTGCAGCTGAAACAGACCATCAGATGCCAAAATTCAGCACCTGTATCCAGGGATCGATGTAGCCTCAATATGACAGTCTGCAAAATCCCAAAGTGCTGGAGGCAGCATTATTTACAACCAGCCTTCTCATTGCTGATGCCCAGACACTGCGGGACTCTGCTTGCTTCCCCAGCTGAATTACACTCAGCCTTTCTCCTGGTCCTCCATTACCATGCTACCTTTCACCTTGGAAACAGGCATGTCTGACAGCAAATCTGCTTCAGGAAACTTGAACATATGACCTCTTTCTTGTTCCATAAATGTTTTGTTTCACCTTTGGCTCACAACCCTTTTAATTTACTTGGCCTAGCAGTGCAATTAGGGTTCCCCACCCTCTAATTTAAACCTCCTTATGCAGCTAAGCCTGGCTCAGACAGCTCCACCACGCAGCTGCCAAGCCCACCACTCCTGCCAGCCCACACTGGTGCCAGCAGAGCTGGGTTGTCCAACACAGGGCCAGGGGCACTGGAGGGCTATCAAGTTTCATGGTCTTTTCACTTGGCAGATAAGGTTCAGTGCAGGATTTTGCGAATTCCACTGGCTCTCCTCCAGGAAAGGTCTGTCGCGTCAGGGAATTACTCATCCTGGAGGTGTAGGGACCAAAACATTCACATATAAGTATCTCTCAGTGGCTGAAAAGGTGGGTTGTACATGGAATGCCAGTTAGGTCATGCTCTCAGAAGTTTCGTTATCTCCAGGCTCTTGAGTTTGCTCTAACTCACCAACATAAAAGTGATTTTTGTCTCCATTTTTTGTTTGTACACCTGAAAAAGGAGAGGTGTCTCTCCAAGTTTTGGAATCAGCCTGAAGGGACATGTGGAACCCTTTAGATTTTCCCCGGCAGCAGTGATATTTCACTCTAAGGAGCATGTGAGGAACATCCACATTTGCCATCTGGTGGCCTATTCTTCTCTCTTGGAGCACAGGGGAATACCTACACCTACCCTCCGGGCAACTATTTCCAGTAGAACTGTTAACTGAAAAAAAAGGGAGCTTACAAATTTCTGCACACTGTTCCCCTTTCCAGGAAACAGGACAAAAGTTCTTTAATTCAACTCCCTTTGCTGTAGTAAAGATTTAGATACCACAACACCAACTTAATATCTTTAAAACCGCACTCCCTCAAGCAGCCCCTGAACTTGTGCATGCAAGCCTTCCCACAGACGGAGCCTCCCATCCCTGCACAACCATCTATCACTGATACCCCTGCCCTCCTCAGAGGCAGGGTGGGCGTTTGGCACATAGGCAGGCAACGAGTCACCACACCTTCAAGCTGCTTGAATTTCCAGAGGTAACAAGAGGCTTCTCAGTGCCTGGCTGCAGTCTCTGGGGCTTAACCATTAACTTTTAGGTGATTAAAAGCAGCCAGAAACAGGAGTACACACGATATCTAACACGAACAAAAGCCTCCTCTAGCTTTTATATATCAGGCAGAAGAAACTATGTCTTTGAAGAGTGAAACCCCCCACTTGCCCCTCCAGTCCCCACACCCACAAAGCTCAGGGGAGGCAGCAGCTGCCAGGCCAATGAGGCAAATAAAAGCCATGGGCTTAGACCTAGTACTCTGCAAGACCCTCAGGAAGCTCAAGCCTCCCCATCCCAGTGGTGGCAGGACACCCCCAGGGAGCATCTAGCAGCATTTGGTTCCAAAAGTTACCAGCTCAGGCATGGGTGCTGGACTTTTGGAATAAGGCAGGCTGCTGCCTGGTAGTCAGGTTGAGCCATGCAGCCTTGGGTAATCAAGGTCAGCCTCTGAACCAGGGATGGAAACACAGATGAGTAGTTATACATATAGCCATGTAAAGATTGCAGAAGTGATCCGCACTGACTGCACTTCCCCAGCGGCTCTCCAAGAACAGGGCTGCCTCGGAGTGTCCCAGCCCTGCAGTCACATCCCAGCCTCCCAAACCGTGAGCTGAGGATTAGTATAATCATCAAAAAACCTTGAGATGGTAAAGTGCATTGGCAGCTGAGCAGCCCTTAAGCAAGTTCCTCTGAGGGCAGTTTGGCATGCTGAAGCCAGGGCCAGTGATCCCAGCCCTGGATCCCTGTGACAGGGAGCTCCAACAGCCAAGAAGCAGCACAGGGTCAGAATACCAAAATACGTCTCCACGCTCTCTTCCCTTGCCTGTTCCTCATGACCCCAGGGCGGCCCCATGCCAGCCCAGCAGTTGCCTCTGCAGGAGGACCAGGCCATAGGATGCTCTTGACCCACATCTGCCATCATAACTAGACCTGGAAAAGCACCCTGGGGTTTAGAGCCTCCCTGCTGCAGGAAGGCCCATAGCTCTTACCAGTGTGATCATCAATGAGATCTGTGCTGCAACACACTGTCTTACCCAAAGTGAAAGGAGATGCAACTGGAGCTGGGGGCTGGCCAGTGTCATGAATGGTGAGTCCGCCCTTTCCTTGGAAGCTCAAAGCATGTTCCTCTCCTCTAGGCAGTTCAAGACTACACATGAACAACCAGAGCCATGGAGGAGTCTTGTCTGCAGCTCAGCAGAGATGGCTGCAGAGGGATACTGCATCCACATTGGCAACGTCTTTTTCCAGTCTTCGGCGTAGATTCAGCTCAGTAGAGCACGTTCCTGGTAGTGATCACTGTCCTCTGCAGCCAGAAACACCAGACTGGGAGAAAATCAGCATGATATGATCCTCAAAGACTATTGTGATGAAGCCAGCTGTGGTCGTTGTTCAGACAAGAAAAATAGAGCCTGAAGCAGTCTTCATACCTGTTTGTTGAGAGAAGATTCTTACCCTGGGATGCTGTCAGTCAGGATGACAGGAACCAAAAGATTTGGCTGACATTGCTTAGTCAATGCAGGAATGCAAGAGAAGACTCTTGCATATTAAAAATCCACTTTAGTACAGTGGTGAGTGTCCACGTCTGCCATGCGGGAGACCAGGGTTCGATTCCTGCTGGGTAGGCAGTGGTGTGGTTTGAGTTGGACTCGATGATCCTTGTGGGTCCCTTCCAACTCACAATAATCTGTGAATCTGTGAATATTTGCTTTCCAGAATACACTGAGTTCACTGAAAGACACAAAACTCAGCTGCTCGTACCGTCACATGGGTTTGGTAGAGCTCCCTTGGTCCGACACTTGCTGACTCACCACACTGGCATTTAATCCCATGTAAGATCTTTGTGCTTTTCCTCTCACATCAGTGTGCACAGTCGTGGTAACAACTTTTCACTCGGCGAGGCTGCAGGGCAGGAGCTCCCTTGCAGCTCTGCTCCTGCTACAGCAGAGTCATAACCTTGGCAGCACCAGGGATTAACAATCCTTATTTAGACACACATGTGAGCTGCAGAAATTAAAGAACTGAAATCTCTAGTCTTTCATTAATTTAACCAGCACAGATCCAGGTAAGGCAGACATCAATACATTTCCCAGTCTCAGTCGGGAAGTCCAATGTCATCTATCCAGCATACAGCTGACTTTCAGTATCCTAGATTTTAGTAATTTTCCAATCTAACCTCTATGGGCAGTTTCACTCTGCAATTCTACTTCCCAATGACTGGTGCAAGATCCTAATTCCTTTTTTCGTCAGGCAAAAGCTGAAAGCTTCATGAAGTGACAGCCTATCATCCCCTTCTGCTCCCCAACTACCCGAGCCACTTTACCCTGGCAGTTAGCTGCTGACTGTGGGCAGTGGTCACCTCTTTCTCACAGCTCCTCTTTCTGGCATGGATAGCTGCTGGTCAGTCAATTTTGACCAGTCATAGTTTGATCCTATGTAGGCACTTAAAACTTCTCCCACTGTTTCTTCCTGATCTTTAGTTCAAAGAATAGATGAAAGTACAAAAAGAAAATGGTTGTTTCATGTCACTACCTTGCCTCTATCCAAACAACATAGTACGTAGTTGAAGAGTATTTTGCTGTTAGAAGAATCAAAACATTTACTACCTATAAATTCAGCATCCTTGAAATTGATACAAGCAGGGTGCTTGCACCTGGCACTGATTAAGAAGCATCAGCTTCTGCCCTAAGGAAGTGCAGTTCACATTCTCCACCAGCTAAAACACAGTAAATTATTCCTTCAAGCCTGCTCCAGGAAAGCACAAACATCACCATGGCTCTTGATCAAAATTTCTTCTTGGGAAGCAGGAGGTTTGCAGAGATAAACTCCTGCTGGGGTACACGGTAGGCTGGCCCAGCACAGGCTGGGGCTCACGTTATGCACTTGCTTTCACGTAATGCAGGTGCTAACAACTCTGAAGTATTTTTTCCCTAAGAGTTGGGCTCTTCATTGAAAAGTAACACCATGTCTGAAGGGCAAAACTGCTACCTTGTTTGGAACGGGTTTGGCATCACTAATTTGGATAATTCTGGAAATTCTATCAATTTTCATTGATACAATGATCCATTTCCCTTTTATATCTTGCTCAGCTGTCCTCTTCAAATTACAGCTGGTGGTAGTGAGTGCTATTCATTTAATGAAAAAATGTTTCTATCTAACCTGAATTTGTTACCTCTGCTTTAAAGACAAATGTAAAAACCGGACCAAAAAAGCTCCAAGGCAAAGACAGAAGTTCTCCATCCATGTTCTCTGTGTTAATCATAACTACATGCATTTTAACCTTTCATTCTCTTCCATCTCTCTACAATATTTCTGCTGTCTCACTATTTTGAAAATCTGAAGGAACTTGCAATACAAAGTATCTGTCCATGATGCTGCGAACTCTGACTTGGACTGATCCAAGTAATTTTAAAACTCAAAAATTGTATGAATACTTTGCTTTCTCTACCTATGCCATCCTTCACATTCTGAACTACAACTTCATTTGTCATTGTGTTCCACTGCATGAGCTTGATAAGGTATCATTACATTCTCTTTTTTTTTTGAGCTTGACTTTAATAACCTTCCCTATTTTCTATCTCACTGGTCATTCCTTTTCCAGATTAATAAAAAAGAAACCCAAAACAAGAAACACCCCCCCCCCCCAAATACCAAACCCTTATTAGTTTTAAAAAACTCTAGCAGAAGTCAATTGTAACTATTGAAGGAAGTCAGAGCATAATGAGGGGTTTGTGATTACACAGTTTAATGTAATACATTGGTAAGCAAATTAGCTATTACATTTTAAACCTCTTCGTAAGCGGCACGTGACAAATATGTCACTACTTTATGAAGATTATTAACAGCTTATTATCATGAACCATATATTATTATCAGCCTCTTGAGTAACAACAAACTCTTTATTGCGCTCTGAAAAGAAGCTCCGAAAGGGGAATTTATGGCCAAGACAGAGTATCTAGAAAAAACCTAAGTACTTCAGAAGAAATAAAGGGGTTTATCATATTTTGGTATATCCTCTGATATAAGCACAGAATTCCCCTCAGTTTCAATAGTACAGCTGCTGTTAATGGTCTAAATGCCAATTTACACAGGATATATAACTCAAAATCTGCTTAAGCTTACCCATTTAATTAACATAAAGTTAGCAAGAGAGTTTTAGATTCAGAAGTACATCCATTCCCTCCCTTATTTACTTCTAGAAACAAGATTTGTAATCAATCTTATTGGAGCACACACGGAACCACAAATCAGAAAAGCTTTACTTCTCAAGAATCACAGAATCAGTAAGGTTGGAAAAGACCATAGAGATCATCAAGTCCAACCTATCACCTGTTACCTAATCTAATCTAGTCAAACNTACTTCTAGAAACAAGATTTGTAATGAATCTTATTGGAGCACACACAGAACCACAAATCAGACAAGCTTTACTTCTCAAGAGATGAACAGCAGACACTCCTGATTTCCAGCTAGCCCAGAAACACCTGCCTGCCTTCTCACCTGTGAGAAATGAAGGAATTTTTTTCAGAGTGTTGTATGTTTCTCTTTTAAATCAAATCACCATTGCTCCTGTTGCAAATGCAGTGTACTAAGAAAAGGTCTATTAAGAAACTGCAGTGATCACCACTGGATTAATATTGATGCAGCACCTCAGCAAAGCCTTTAATATTACAGTGGCCATGCTTTCTTCTTCCAGCAGTTAAACTAATCCCCAAGACTGTTTCAACAGTCATATTTTTGCTATTGTTTAAAAAACCAGAAGTTGCAGAGTATTTTCATTGCTCCCAGATATTACAGAATAAGTAAGGCCGGAAGGGACCACAGCGGGTCATCTTGTCTAAACTCCCAGCTCAAGCAGGGCCATCCTAAGAGCACATGGCACAGGATTGCATCCAGATGGTTCTTGAATATCTCCAGTGAGGGAGACTCCAAAACCTCTCTGTGCAATCTGTTCCAGTCTGTGGTCACCCACACAGTAAAGAAGTTCCTCCTCATGTTCAGGTGGAACTTCCTGTGCATCAGTTTCTGCCCATTTCCTCTTTTCCTATTGCTTGGCACCACCAAGAAGAGCCAGGCTCCATCCTCTTGACATCCTCCCTTCAGATACTTACAGACATCGATGAAGTCCTTCTTAGTTGTCCCCACTCGAGGCTGATCAGGCTCAGCCCCCTCAGCCTTTCTAAGAGAGATGCTCCAGTCCTTGCATCATTTGTTGCCTTTCACTGGACCTGCTCCAGTAGCTCCATGTTTCTCTTGTGCAGAGGAGCCCAGAACTGGGCCACTCCAGATGCAGTATCACCAGGGTTCAGTAGAGGGGCAGGATCACCTCCCTGAACCTCTGGCAATGCTCTCCTTAATACAGCCCAGGGTGACACTGGCCTTCCTGGCCACAGGGCACACTGGTGGCTCGTGGACAGCTTGTTGTCCCTCAGGATCCCCAGGTTTTTCTCCACAGAGCTGCTTTCCAGCAGGTCAGCCCCCAGACTGTACTGATGGAGGGGTTTATTCCACCCCAGGTGCAGGACCCTGCATTTGCCTTTCACAGTATCACAGTATCACAACTTCAGACAATTCCTTTCTGCCCCTCTCGTCAACATTTTCAAAGTCCTTCTGAAGGGCTGCACAGCCATCTGGGGTATCAGACACAATGTGTGTGATTATTAATTTATGACTGATAACACACACACAATGGTATAGGAGACAGATGTAGTCCCTTCATGATACATATTTCAGAATAAGAAGGGCTCCAGTTCATTTTCTCCTTCCCTTTTTTTCATGACATCTATTAACTCATCCATAGGGAAAAGATCATTTCTATGTAACAGTGAAAAATCAAATGTCAAACTCTTCAATGTATTATCAGAGCACCCAACAACCTGACTGACCCTACAAAGACTTTACAGCTTTACACGTTTTGGGCTGCAAGCTTCCATCTGACTCCAATCAAAGCAGAAGAGAAGCGTATGCGTGAACTTTAGCAAGGCTGAGAAGTGTGGGAGTAAGGGCTACTGCTTTTGTTTTGGCAAATATACAATTCACAATACAAAACATACAAGGAAAAAAGCACAAGTCTTTTAGCAATCCCCCCGCCTCAGTTTTCCACATGCTTCACACCACAACAGAAATGTTCTTCCATGGGCAGAACTCTGACAATTTGTGGGAGAATTCAGGCAAGCAGTTCTATCCACTCTCTGCAGGAGTTATTCTGGCAAACTCATATTGTAAATGCCAGGCAGCACTTCAGGATTTGCCTGGACGTGTGCATACACGCATATTTTTCATCTCAACACAAGGGAACTCCACATACTTTGCTACAGAACCTCACCAAATACTTCAACTAGAAGCTACCAGATTGGCATGTATTTGTTCTGAATTAAGTACCCAGGTACTTTTTCAAACCAGGATTACATCTCATACACTCATTCTTCAAAATCAATGCATTTGAAAGACTTGTTTAACTAACAAAGCATGTCCTGTCAGTTCATTTCATCTTGTACTGCCATAGCCATTTTCCATCTGAGTCTGTTACTTAGGTGGCCAGCATTTTGGAAAAGGGAAGTCTATCACACTTTTTGCCTTTCATATAAGAACATTTGCATCCCTACGGTTTCTTGTGTAGCAACTGCCCTGCAGAGTACAAGGAAATGCCTTCTAAATGAGCACAGAACACTCAGTTCACAGAGCTCAGTCCCCAACACTCCATGAGGTGTGTGTATGCTCTTTGCTATCAGGAAATGACGACTACAAAAACTTACAGTATGAGCACATGGCTCACCAGGGTGTGACACAGCTGTACATTTGCAACTGCCCATGCTCACATTCCTCTCCCACAGAAAAAAATCTTCTAACACATTTATGAAGTGAAAGAAAAAGAAAGCTGAAGTGAGAAATCCCATTAGCAGTTTTCAGCAGGCATCATGCCCTTCCTTTTTGTAAATAAATAAAATGGATTTCTTACTTAATTTTCAGATTAAGAACTATTATTAAAAGCAGTTACAGACCCGATTGCAACCCTAGAAACACCACCAAAATGCACTACAATATTCTTTTATTTAGTTTACAGAAGAGTCTATCAGTACAGGTTGCAGAAAGAAAATGTTTAGTGCTATTTACAATTCGTTTTAAAACTCTGCTCTATACAAATTTAATTCTGATCAGTATGAACAATATTTTTTTGTAAATCTACTGCATATAAAGCATTTCATCAAAGCAGTAACAATGAATAAAATAACCTGTTTACATTTGAATGATGCCAATCATTCGAAAAAATGATTACACAGAACATCTGTTAAGAGTTGTGGACACTCAAGTACAGAACACAATGTCAACCTGTGACTCATTTTTTTAAAGACTAAAGCTATTTATATGGAATATTATTCTATTATACTACACGCCAATCTATATTTAACTTCTATAGTTATGTATTTTATAAGATTTTTATTAAATATATTCTACACATATTTGTAATTTCACCCAGGAAGAGTTTCTCCCCAGTGAAAAAATATAAAATCTTTAATATTTTTAACTTTTATTTATTTTTATTTTTACAAGTTTAGATGAAACTAGCTCATGCTTTAGTGCTGTGCAAATTTCTTTAGCATATCAACATTTAAATTATTGATATGAAATAAAAGAATGGCATCCTCTTGAATTATGTACGCCTTCAAAAATCAGCTTCTGATTTTAATACCATTGCAAGCACTAATACCAAATGCAGATTACATAAAGAAACAAAACTAGTAGGTATTATGGCAGAAGTTTTTCTTCTCGCTCTTTAATAATTCTTTTGAAGTCTCTAATGACTAAGCATGACACTGGAGTCTAAGGTACAGATGAGAAAAATGACTGAAAAACACCAATTGCCAATATTCAAATACATAAAATTCATTAGTAAATGATGTTTTCTAACATTTATGCACAATAATAAAAGCCTATGATCTACAGGAAACTACCCCTCCCATATTAAGGCTAGGAAACGCACTCTCTGCACTTGTTTGTGCTGTTTGAGTAAGCACTCAACTAACAGACGAGATCAGAGCGCACACAGGAACGAAAAAATCAGTTTCATCAGCCCCCTTCAGAGTGCTTTTAAATTACAGGCACATAGTTTTTGTTTGTTTGTTGCAATGAAAATATATATAGTTAGACATGGTTTAGTCAGTATTCTGTGCCAGTTTGGCCACCAAGGTTAACTTAGGTAGAATTGACTTAACAGCTTTTCCTTTGACTTGGCCATAAGTGAGATTTGTTTTCCTTTAATATACTATTTTCCAGTGTTGCATTATGAGTTATTACTAGTGTTGCATTGTGAGTTATTACTAGATGTCTCAAATATTGTTAGAGATTGGTGATGAGAAATATACTGTCAACCATACTTAGTGCAAATTGCATCTAGAAAGCTTGACTGGTTAGATCCGGTTAATGGAGATTTTTGTGGTAGTAAAATGATTCCTGCTATGGAAAAGAACACAAACCTTCCTGGAGATTGGATTCTCTCAAAAAGCGATGTACTGTAAGATTATTCAACAAACAAAAAGGAGAAATTGAAAAAAAAACCCAAAAAACAATGAAAGTGTTCATAGATGTTTCACCTTTAAAAGAAACACAAACTAATGAGACAGTGTTCATGTAATTTTTCAGTTCCATGGATTTACAGACAGGCTCTTCCTATAGGTGTTTGAAGCAAGGCAGGGCCTCTTCTATCCCAGCAGCATGAAAGACAAAGACTATATTACATCACACTTAGCAGGTAAAGCTAACAGGGTTTACAGGATTACACAGCAATTGCTTTCTCCAGTTTTTTCACGGTTCCTTTGACCTGCAGAGCAAGAAGAAAGTTTTGCTTACATGCCATTTCTAAAGCAATTAGGCTGGTCTGCATGAGAGTATGCTCAACACAAGTCTATTCTTTATTATTTTCAGTTAAAAAAATAAAATATTATACACATGCATACATAACTGAAAAATAAATCAGGACTAGTTTTTTTACAATAAAAATAAAAACTTTTAAAGTTGGAGTAAATTTCTGTGCTCTACAAGAATGCTAACCAGAAAGTTAATTCCTTGGTTTTCTATAAACATGCCCAAAAGCACTGCATTATTTCCTTCAGAAAGAGCACAAGGCCTTGATTTTTCTCTATTATGACATACTCAAAAAGCCTGTAATAGATCTGACCACTTTGCCTTGTACTTAATTAAGAAATACCCCTTGTGCACAGCCTACCTTGAGAGTTTGGCTCTGGCAATGTCTCTCTAGCCACCAAATGCATCACTGTTGTTTTGCCAAAAGGAAGTTTTAATGCTGCAAAAGAAAAAAGGGAGAGTTACCACATGACAGAAGCCTTTTTTCTTCAAAATCCCCAACTGAAATTAACTATAATTGGATTAGCATCCGTTCAAAAGTTCATACTGATAGGTATGAACTGCTTACTGGTTGAAGTTCTGTAAACTAGGGCCTTGGGGCATGTCAATAGTCACTTAAAACACTGCACTCTTAGAGACATGATAATTCCTGTTAGGAAACCTAGCATTCTTCTTTTGAGTAAAAAAGTAGAGTGGGCATTCATGCCGAGACTCAGGTGTTACACACTCCTTAATGGTAAGGATGCAAAAGAGACTAATTCAGCCACTAAATTGTTCCTCAAGATACCAACACACTGAGCCACTATTGCAGAGCACATTTTCCTAAAACATAATTTGATCCATGACACAGATTTTTCAGAATAAAAAATGTTTACATCTTGCCTTTCAATATTGATCTGTAACATCAGCTTCATGTGAAAAATATCAAACTTAATGCACTTTAAATCAGATCACAGAATCACAGAATATTCTGAGTTGGAAGGGACCCACAAGGATCACAGAATCACAGAAAATTATGAGTTGGAAGGGACCCACAAGGATCATCTAGTCCAACTCACCATCTAATACCCGTACAGCGACCAAGAGCACATCCCAGAGTATAATAACAACCTAGATGCCTCACAGTCTAGCAGGCCACTCTGAGCCGGAGGGGGCCCAGGGTCATCCAGCCCTCACCCCCCAGCTAGACCAGCTAGACCATGATCATACAGCAGTTCTTACAATGCTGCCTTTGTGAGCTTTAGCAACTGTCCTGGTTTAGGTTTTTTGCTGCTCTGGCAGCGAAGGGGTTAACAGCTCAGCTCTTGCCTGGGCCTCAGTCGCTGCCAGTGTTTCAAGGTTCCAGAGATAGGAATGCCTCTGTGAATAAACATATTTGGGAGAGGCTGAAAGGCCCCCCAGGCCTACTAGAGAGGGGGTAGGAATGTTCTTCCAGGCATCCCTCTGGTGTTCGTGGAATGGATGGACCATGGTGTAAGCCCATGGAATAGAGAGAGGGGAACCAGTGATGCAGAATCCACTGAGGCCACGACTGAAGATGGAGAATCATGCTGCAAAAGCTGTGGATGTTTGGGGAGCCCAGAAACGCTTGCCGCTGGAGCTGAGAGCTTGGCAGAGATCTTTGGACAGACGTTTTGTGACAGAATTGCATTGTGGTAGGATCTGAACTATGTACTTTGGGATGGGCTCATATATGAAGCAGCAGAGTAGCACTTAAAGCACTGCATCCTGTGCTGTGACTCTCGGACAACAGAGAATGGAAGAGCTGTCATCCATGGGTTGAGATCTCACTTGGGAAAGGGTCATGAAAGATTTTTCCTCTCATGAGAGAGAGAACTTTATGGAAGGGCAGAGAGATGGTTCCTACCCTGAATCTGGTCAGAAATACCAACTTGCCTGGCTTATCCCCCACCCTGTTCCACCTTTGTCTCCTGGTGAAAAAAGGGAATATGAGATCTGTTTTAAGAGAAGGAGGGATGGGGGGAAAAGGTTGCCTTTTAAATGATGCTTCTCACATAAGTTCTGATCTTGTTAGTTAATAAATAAATCCTTTATATTCTTTACTTGTAGTTTGCCTTGCTTTTTTGCTTGTGACCAGTTTTATTTTTCCAGTTTTTTTCCTCCAGGAGAGGTTGTGTGTGAATCTCTGGCATCCAGCCAGGGTTAATACATGACAGCAACATAAAATTGGCTTATAGAGGAAAAAGGTTGGTGGTAAGTTTAACAAGAACACAAATCATTCTGACTTGAGTAGATTTTGTCCTATTAAACTCAGTTACATTTTATTTTCACAGACGGTGCATCATGGCATTTTAAGCAAATAAATGAATAATGAATGCCAAATAAACCTGAAAATAACAGAACAGAAAAATGCTTCTTTAATTTATTCACTATAGCATTGGAAGATAGCATTAAAGGTTCACTAACAAAAAAACAAACCTAGTATTTGGTAATTAGGTATATTCAACACAAGCCCCACTAAAACACCACTATTAAATCATGTTCGTTGCCTACGTACTTGTTTGAAATAATGCAAGTTATGATTAAAACACAGGTGTAAGCATACAAAGGGATACAGAACTCCACAAGCTTCTTTGAAGTAGGTGTACTTTGGGAAAAGCCATCTCCATAGAAACACAAATCTGGAAGCTGCTTAGTTTACTTGAAGCACTGCCCGTGCCTGCAACTAGAAGCTATTGACAGCCTGAAGTCTCACAAAGACGATGTATTTTGGGTACTTGATAGTGTGATACAACTGAGAACTCTAACAGACTGTTAATATGCTCTTTGCAAACAAAAGGATTGTCTCCATAACAAACTCTTGAAAAGCCATTACAGAAACAGCAAAATATTACAAACTAATCACATTAGGGATATCTTTCATTATATCATGACACTTGAGGAGACTTGATTAGTGAGTTGTGGAGATTAGCTATTTGCAGGAAGCAGGTAGAACCATGCTAATATTTCAACTAACTAATTTCAACTACTAGTTTGCATAGTTCACACAAGTTCTTGCTGGCAATTTCTAGCTTTCCTTGGAGCACCACGGCAGCATGTGAGCAGCCCAACCTCTGCTCAGTAATCCTTTCTTGGTCTTGTTCTCTCACTCCTTGCTCTCACTTAGACTAAAATCATCTTTAATTCCTCTCACTGTTCAATTCCACTGCTTTCCAATGTTTTCCATTGTCAGAATTAACTTCTCACCCCCTTTTGTAATATGGATGGTATAGTGGGTTGACTTCTCTCCCACCCTTCCCTATAAATCAGGAAGCAAAACACTACTGATTACCTTTATCTACCAAGAAACGGAGAACTGCCAATTATGTATTACTTCCCTAATTGATACCATCTGAAATACAAACTGAAGAACAAATATTTAGCTAAAGGATGAAATTTCCTGTTGGAAGCTGAACAACAGATTGTCCTGCTGGCCACCTCCCCATCCCTTTGCAGAGGCAGGACACTACAAGACAGTGTGGCTCAGGCACTGCAGGCAAGAGTGGCACAGCAAGCTTTACAGGGGTGTCCATTTTTCTTTATGCTTGCAGTGCCATCAGCTTTACTGTTCTTGCAGTGACAGTCCATTCAGGGAAGGTTGTAAAAGGGATGGTTTCTTTAAAATAAAATTTTTCACTCAAAAGCATTTTTTCCTAATAATTTCTCATTTTTTGAAGCCTATTAGTTTATAGGAGTCTTACATTCAGAAGCCACTACACAGACACTTGCGTTTACAATTAGAACATTAAAATTCAATTTTTAAAAGGGAACAAAAGCGGACTCTCATTTAAAAAAAACCCATCAAGTTTTTTCCTTGAAAACTTTTGTTTCACTGGATGATAAAGTGACTTTCAGTAGGTCCAAATTCCAGTCAATATTTCCTTATCACACAAGGCAAATACATAACACTAAGTGCTATAAATCACTCATAGAGAACTGCAGCTAGAAAAGCTTAATGAAACTGTATTATAACTGCAAAAGAAATTAAATATTGTGTTTAGCAAGAAATTTATTCCCTTGTCCACCTCCCTTTTAAAGGTAACTTAGGTCACTTAGGGTTACCTCTAACGAACATCACAACTGAAGTAAGAGCCTTTTCAGTCTGTTTCATGAATTCCTGTTCCCCTTTCAGCTGTATAATCTTACTCCAGATAACTTCATTAGTACTGAAGTTAAGCCAATGTTTTAGGGATTCTTTTTCTTAAAACAATACAGCTACAAAAAGATCTTTGAAAAACACTAATATACAAGTAAGATCCTTGGGGTAAAAACACGATGATTAAATCACAACGCATGAATGATTAAGAATGAACTGAAATGCCCTGAGCCCAAGTGTTCAAAATTCATAGACCTAAAAGTTAATGCAAGAGTCAGCAACATGCAGTTGTTATTTTTCAGCTTAATTCATTAAATAATACATTAAACAAATATTCAAAGTTGCTTCAAACTTAGATAAATGTCACTAAAGGGAACAAATGCTGGGGGGTAAAAAGCAACACCCGAGAGATGAACGGAAAAGTAAATCCCATTTAGCTATCCTTGCCTGGAATGTAGGGTAAGACTAGCATCTTTAATTGGAGAGATGATCCAAGACTTAACACTTGTCTTTCAACTCTACTCCAACTGCTACTAGCTGCACACATTGTCACCTGGTAAAAATACAAATTAAAGAGTGAATAAAAATTTCAGAGTTCTTACAGCTGAACTGACAATGATCTTGTTTGGATATATAGCAGCATTAAAAATTTACATAGCTGGAGAGTAAATCTATTCTAGAAGTACAACCCTAGCCAACACTGGGAATGGTAGAAAGTGAATCAATGGCTCTATCATTCCAGTTATTTCTTCATGGAACATCACCATAAGCAGGCCAGTAATATTATTTTCAGGCTCATCTTAACATCAAAATCATTTCATGGTGATCTTGTATTATATTCTCCTTTCTGTACTGCTTTAAGTGCCAAACCATGAACAATCTGAACACAGAGAGGAAGCAGAAGTTTTACTTTATTTTTAAACTGGCCTGGAAAAGACACTCATTTTGTTTAGCCATTGATACAGTCGATATTCACTCTGTCAAATGCTACCAACAAAATTAAAGATTACTGTTACAAATGTGTGTCACACCTCCAGCAAAGATTTCCACCAAAATATTTAATTGTGAGGAAACACTTGCCACGAGGGGGCACAATTGAATTGCATTTCCTTAGCACATGAAGTGAAGCCATTTACTGTTGTTTTCGCATAACTATGCAATTGTATCCCTGGGAGAGCCCTGGACAGCAAGAATGCTTCCCCTCATTCTCATTCATGGGATGTCCTCCTTCGTTGCACTGAGATTTAAAGTATTGTTTGACTAATTATCATAAAGTTTACCAAACACTTCAAAATACTTCAGATATTTATGAAGTAACTAGCCCTGTAAGTGCAGTGTAAGAGAGGTAGAACAAAATATTCCACGTAGAAAGGCAACAAATAAAAGCAGCCTTAGAGTTTCTTTGTGCAAGAGGAAACTTGACTTAGCAGGTGGTACCTCCCAAAGTTTAACAGCTAGCGGTAACAACATGGAAAAATTCACAATAAGGCACAATGTTACTCTGTGCAGAGGAAAGCAGCAGAAGAAAATCTAGTCATTGGGTAATCTTGAACAGTAAAGAAGTATTCACTGCACTGTAAATAAACATCCCATTTGCCTGACTGTAACATGCATAATGAAAAGTCTTTCCATACCTCCTAATGTCACATTGCCATGAAGAAATCTCCCTTGATAAATAAGCCGCAAGATGTTTGGACTGCTGACTTGTTCTTCTTCCCAATCTGAAGAGAGAGACAATTTTCACAGTTACATTATAATAAAAAGATCTTTTGTTATTTCTCTCACCTTTACCCAAGAACAATGAAAGACTAAAGAGAGAACATAGGTTGAAGACACAGGAAGATAATTCAAGGGCAGCACTCCTGAAGTCTATTCTTAAATTTATTACTTGACACCGGGCACTGAAACACATAATTTTATGTCTGCAAGTATAAATTATGTCTGCAGACATAATTTTATGTCTGCAAGTATCCTGCAGTCTGTGAAGTCAGTATCACTGACTTCACAGACTGCAGGATATTTTTAGCATATATACAAGTCCTAAACAAAGTATTTCATATATGCAAGTTGCTTCCTGATTCTTAATATCCAGGTTTAAAGTGCCTTAATGTCTTCCCATTCAGAGGCTTCTCAAGCCATACTCCTCCTCACCAGCTCACTGACTAACTGGAGCTGTCCCCCAGCAATGGGAAGCAGCCACATGCAGAGCAGAAGTGCATGTGATGGGTCATCTGAAACAGGACTCAGAGACCACAGCACTGAAAAAAACCTCCGGAGGCAGCTCAGCGCTGTTCGATGATGGCCAGATCCAACCAGTTCCATGTCCGGAGGGGACAGTGACCTCAGCAGGCACTGGGAGAGCTGGAACAGAGGCTCTGTCTGAGCAGACACCCACCAATATATTTTAAGGAACATCTCAAAGGCTAATCCATAGATGCTTTTATGTGGGAAACAGTTGTTTGGGAAAAGCAAGAATGCATTTTCCTATAATGCTTAAGCCATCATAAATAAATTATAAGCTTAAATGATCTCTTATCATTCCTTGTCACAATGTGAGGAACAAATAAATACGCACTTTGCATTCAGAACAACTATCATAAAGCTTTGAAATGTTGAATTTAAATGGGTTCTCTGGGAATATAGTGTCTTCTGTTTCTTAGCTGACCAGATATCTGCCAAGAGCTGTTCCCAAATGTTCTCTCTTTCTGCTTTTGTAGTGTTTATATACCAAAATGAATATTCACCAAGGGATTCCAACAGCCACAGAAACCAACCTGTTCACTAGGAACATACAATTAACACACAGGCAGTGTCAACTGGCACCACAAAAGGAGAAGAACTGAAAAGGGGAGAAGGGGAAGTATTTAAAACAAAAGCCACAGCTGCAGTGTACAAAGAGGCATCTGGTGCAAAAAGCAGGCAGAGACGTGGGCAGCAGGAACCATCAGCCCCAGAACACAGAGGTGGCAAGGCTGGTGCTGCCCTGTGCCTAGTTTATAAGATTAGATCAAATTAGGCAACCAAAGCTATTTGAATTTCAAGTATTACCACTCAGGGTCTGATTCAATTGTCTTGTAATTCAAGCACATGCTCCTTCTGCTATGCTGTGGGCTACATAAGGATCTCAATCATCACAGTGCTAGGATACTAATTTTTTTATTTTTTTTTTTACTCCATACTGTCTGAACTCCTGTATACTGTGGCTGTAAAGAGTAGAATATCAGCCAGTTTACAGTGCCATAATGATGTAAAAATAAATTCAACATTTTCTACTAGAATTAACAACTGTATTGCCAGAAGAAGTGGGGAAGGGTTTGCCTTAATCCTGACTGAGGATATTTTGTGACTTTTTTCCCCCCAAGATCATGACAAGTCATAATGATGGTAAAAATAACTGTTTCACATCATCTCTGTTTCAAGGCAAAATTAGCCCTCAAGACTCCTCAGTCCTGTGGCAAAGAGGAGCACTCTCACTCTGAGCACAGCTAGTAGGCTAATGTTTGAGAGAACGTGGATGCTGTTCTGAAGCAGATTTTTTTCCTGTCTTTTAAATTGAGACTCTTTTTCTTTGCAAAGGCAATTAAATATTCATCAAGATTTAGAGCACTCCCTCCGGACAGCAGGTATTTGAACTGAGGCTTCTACATCTGGTTCTACTTGTCTTTTTTTTTTTAAAGAGACTTTAAAGTCTGGGTTTCTTCCTAACTCTAAACTCAGAATCTGCAACTTTCAAGCTCTTCGCAAGAGTGGGAAAGTGGCATCTCATGTTCAGGCATAAAGTTGAGCCAGAGAAAAAATCCAGTTCTGCCTTTACTAATACAGATAAAAGTACACAAAGAACATTTGGTTATGACAACTGTATTGTAGGCACACATTGAAATATGTACAGCAGCTACGCAGACGCTATGTCAACCATATTTCTTAGTGTTAAAGTGTTTTACATCTGTATCTAATACTTCAGGGGACTTAAAACCTCATCTTTCATTACATATTTTACTAAATATGTGATACTGCATCCCAGCAAATCAAACAACAAACAGGTCTCCTGAAACTGTTTTTCCTGCCCCTAAAAACCAGTTTAAGGCCTAAAATAGGCATTATCAGCACTAACTTCTTGGCACAAATTATCATCCACCATATGTCTTTGACAAAGGCACCACAAAACCAGATAGTACAATGTTTTAGTTTGTCTAAATAGTAGTCTTTTTAACATCAAAACAGTAACCCAAATGAAGTCCTTCACCAAAAGAAGCGTTTTCTTTCATCATATGTAATGCTGTGTCTGTGTTTGGCTATTTTCCCATGAAATCATAGTCGGGGAGAACAGAAGCACTTTGTTTTGGGCAACTACAGTTATACCCCGTCCATCGCAAGGAACGGGACATGCCAAGGGCATCGTGAAACGCTAAAGTCACAGAGAAGTGCAGGTGGTTAATATGCATGCAGGCCACACCCATTGCTCCACCCCCTGGAACTCTGGAGCAGTGCGGACAATTTTCTGCTTCTCCCCTTGGGCTCTGTGATACAGGGGGAGCATAGGGAACCGTTTCTGAGCGGCTGTGTGCTTGCAGCCCAAACTTCACCCCGCTGCTCCCCACCCCCCAGCCCCCTGGCCTGGCCCCAGTGCTCGTACCGGCCCCAGGGAACCGGCGCCGCCCCGCCCTGCCTCCACGGCAGGGAAGGGGTGTCCCTGACCTCTGGTCAGCATTCTTGGAGCCTGGAAAAACCTTAACTTTGCAACACTGCAATACCCCGTGCACTTATGGTGGGGCGGGGGCTTCGGTATTGAAGTTTCTTTCCCTTTAACATCCACCAGACCCGGTAGAGGCAGCGCTGACTGGGCTTTGACTGGGCTTTGAGTAACAAGGAATGGCATGTCTTGTTGTGGNCATGTCTTGTGGTGGTGCTGCACTGGGTCTCAGCAGAGCACACAGGAGCAGGGCAGGGACTGGGTCAGGGTGTCACAGGGCTCTAAACGCCACTGCGAGCTACAGTAAACTGCACGCTCCAGCCCTGCTGCGCCGCGCGCTCACTGCTGCCGCGCACCCGAGCCACCGTGCACGGGGGTGCCAGCACGGGCAGAATCACAATTTGGTCTGTGGGAGCAACTGCACCAGCCCGGAGAAGCCCACAGGGTGGGGGGGTGGAGGGGACAGGCTGGTATGGGAGTTTCTTTCCCTTTAACATCCACTGGTCCCGTGAGAGAGGGGCAGCGCTGCCGTATGTCCCCAGAGGGCGGGGGAACAGAAGCCCCCTCCAGCACACAGCTTGCCTCACTTTCGTTTCCCCATTCAGGGATGGGTACACAGGGCGGGGTAAGTCCCGCCCCACAGGCACTGCGGCACCGCCCCTTGGCACAGCAGAGTCAACTGCGCATGTGTCGGGTGGCTCGACTCGCAAACAGCTGAATCATAATTGCGAAAAATTTGCTTCGCAAATGGGCGGGGTCATAATGGAGAAGTCGCGATGCAGTGGGGATTCACTGTATTCACATATGTGAATACACGCATTAAGTTCTCAAGTCCATTTTCGGAAGCCAGTATTTCTGCATAACACCAAATATATTCGTACAACCAACCTCCAGTCTTTTAATGTGTCTTAAAATGTGCTTTTATATTTGGTTCTTTTCCTGGAAAAACAGCATTACTACAGATCCCTTCCAAGATAAGGCACTAAGGAAGAAGTACTTAGATTCAATTTCACTAATGCATTCCCATGACAAGCCATGTTTTATATTTGCTGTCCTCACATAAGAGGTTTTATATCTTCAACATTTCCTCACACTTACTAGATCCTCTAACATGACTGATTAAGAAAAATATCTAAAGAGAGAGGGTAAGAAGTATTTCAGTTTGGGTATGCAAATTTTAGAAACAAAGTAGGAACAGTCCAAACATCTAGAAATCTGCCCAACCAAAGAAATTGGGAAAAAGAAGGTAAGGCAATCATATTTCTCTATAAATCAATGTATTTATAACCCGTCCAGATTATACAGAATAAACATTCTTAAATTTGACTGTTGAGCAAAGAGATTAGTTTATTGACACTTTATTCTGACAACACAGGGAAGCTCCTTGCTCACCAGTTAAAAAGCCAAAGCCACACAGCTACTCACCCATCGGCCAGTTGTCATACACGTGTTTTGCAATATCTGCAGCAGAGTCATTTGGTGAAAATAGGAACTCTTTTGTTTTTCCGCTTACCAAGATGAGGCGTAAATTTATCTGGCAAAAAAAAAGTCAGTATTAAGAAAGTTTACAGAGAAGACTTAAATTACTTTTTTTTCCACAGTTACTAAAAAGTTGTCATTAGTTTTGGAAGAAGATTGATCCAAAACGATTTGAGAAAATGGTTTAAGATGGTGTTAAAAAGAGGATTAAAGAGGTCAATAAAATTTTGATCGCTTACACATAATCTAGGAAGATTAAATTCTAACAGCTGGGATTTTTGGTTATAAACACCAGAAGATTCTGATAGTTACTGAATGAATCAACTCTGACATAAAAAAAAAAAAGCTTCCAATAGAGTAGAGAAAAATGCTAGCAAGGACAAACTGCAAACATAGCTTCTTTAATGAAGAGGAAAAATACAAACCTGAAAAATTACGTTAAACAGAGAGCATCAAAAAAGTCCAAATATGTCCTTCAATAGCCTGTGTGCCTAAATAAAAGCCCTGGCACACTCCCTCCAGCCCTAATCTCAGCCAGTGCATCTCCTGCGAAACACCAAGGAGTCAGACAGCATCCTTTTCTGATGCCAGCAGCCACAGAGCCTGAATCCCTCTGCCAGTCTTCTGAGTTCAAAACTTTGTCCCACCACTGTCTTTCACTACAAGTGAAGTGGTTGAGGTCCACGAGCAACACAGTAATAACACCACACAATATTTTTCTTTCATTAATATCCTCTTTCTAGTGATCATCACCTTCAGCCATAATTGTCCTTTCTTCTGCGTGTTTGCAAATTACTGAATACAATTCCTCTTCCATATAGCATTAAAATAACACATAACAAGCTGACTATGACATTATTTACAATGCAAAAGAGATTAAATTTTGGCTCCTCAAGCAACTGCTAGCAAGGTCACAAAAGGTGTTTGGGTAGCTACCATTTACCAATGCCCATGGCAAGTAGGATTCTAGGCTACTATTGTGTTTTGACCTACAAGCCCATGTTTCATCAATATTTAGTAAGACTTTAGTATACTAACTGCTTGGATACTTTTTTCCAAGTCACACTCTCAAGCTGTGGCTCTCACTTTAAGGTACATTGCAACAAAGCTTTCTTTGTTGGAATTCAGTGAACTGTTTTCTACACCAAATACCAAGGGGAAAATTTACAGCAATGCCCAAGTTTTCAAGACTTCTTCAGGGTAAAAAAAATCTCAGTGCAACATATTCACTCAACACAACAGTCCAGCCTCAGTTAGCTACTCTCTACTTATTTCAGATTGTCTATTCCCTCTTGAATGTTCTGGCTTAGATTCATATTTAAGCACCTAATGGAGGTACCCAAATTACAATCTCTATCATCCAGCACGCTTCATGGTCGATGAAGAAAATGACCCCTCTTAAAAGCAATCAGGTCTCTATTTCATAGTGTAGCAAGTATAAGACAAAAGTGAGCATACAAGGGCTAGGTTCTCTTCGCTGTCCTCCTGCTAACACCCTTTGGAAAATGCAAGTTGTACCGTTAGACAAGGAGAGCAGCCACATGGTAGCTGTCTCTGAGAAAACACCTCAGACACTGTAAGAGTATCACTGTATACCATGAAATTGGGAAAAAAACTTTAAGCAGCATTCCTGCAACTTCTCTCCTTTAAGACAATTCTTTGTAAAATTCACAACCCATTTGGCTATGCACATTGAAGTTTTGTTGTCTTCCGTATTTCCATACTGATTATGGAATTATTAGCAGAAAAGCAGACCAAGTTCCACTGTTTCTGTTAACTCTGAAAACCTGACTACTGTGATAAATTGTAACTTCAAAAAGTTGGACTATGTCCAGTTACTGTTTTGCTTATATTGTTTTTCAATTTAAGTATTTTCCCCCCCATTAGTTGTTTCCATCTGCATATGTATAGACACAACTTACATATGTGATTTCCTTAGCAGGACTACCCCAGACAAGCTCCTCAAGCTTTCTTCAGTGAGATATCTACTTCCCCCTTCATTCTAGGAGCCTGTCTCTGCACGTTTCAATTTCTTCTATTTTCTCATCAAACACATGACTGTTTCTGAAGCATATTAAATAATGTCTCACCAGATGTTCGTATGACACCAGCAGTAATTTCCTCTGTCACCTGTGACTGTGTCCCAACAGCACATACACCTTCTTCATAACTGCACCAAGCTGTTTGCTTGGTTACTTTGTGCTCTTCTCTACTTTGATTCTTTCAATTACATTACAAGCATTTTTCAAAACTTCATTTCATCAACAAATTCTAGCAGCAAGTCCTCTTTACACATACCCTTGTCATGAAATGAATCAGGAAACATTAGGATTGATCAGACAATTGTTTCATAATGATGCTAATAACGAGCTCTGAGTTGGCTTCCTCCCTTTCAGATATGTCTTTTATATTAGGTCCTTAGACACACACAATTTCTCTAATACATTTTAATTTCTCATATTTAACCAACAGTTTGCAATATAGCACCACATCTAAGTATATATTCAGATAGTACTATAAAAATGTCTCTAGAAAATTACTTCTTTTTGTCAGTTTGCCATGATCCAGCTTTTGGAGGTGGGGTGTACTGCATTCCATTCCATTTTCTTTATACCTCATTATCTTCAATTATTTTTCAAGCATTAGTGCATCTCATTACAATACAAACATATTGCCAAAAATTTAGGAAGTTTAGACTGCATCACAAACTGTTACTGTATTTGGGCTACCTGTTTAAAAGAAAAAATAAACCAATCCCAAACTTTTGGGCACCAATGTCAACTGTAGACACTAGGGGTGAGGTGCTTCTTGGCTAGCAGTCCTCCTGCCTCTCAGTCCAATTGCACATATCCATTTCCTATACTGCAAATGGCTCATGAGACACTCTCTTTTAGCTTGTTCCCTCTGGCCAAGCAGTCCTCAAACTCTGAATTTATACAGGTTATATAAGACTTTCTTTTCCTTCATCTTTCCTTCATCCTCCATCAGGTGAGGTTTAGGCTTGATATTAGGAAGAAATTCTTCATGGAAAGGTGATCTGCCATCGGAATGGGCTGCCCAGGTGGTGGAGTCGCTGTCTCTGGAGGTGGTTAAGAGTAGGCTGGACGAGGCACTGAGTGCCATGGCTTACAAGATGGGTTGCTGTTGGGTTGTAGGTGGGACTTGATGACCTCAATGGTCTTTTCCAAACTTGCCTATACTGTGATACTGTATATCTGTGTGTTGTTCAACTGTGCGGGGGGTTACCCATTTTGAAGATCACAGCACTTTCCCAGGCAGCACACATAACACCAAACCATCAGCCCCCTAGAACTATCTGATTTGGATCCTACAAGGGGATGACTAAAAGATAAGCCCTGCTTAGCACAAAGTATGATGATAGCACAGCATTAACATAGAAGTGAAGTTATTTTTCAAATAGCGTAACATTAGGGACACACATTTCTTTTTATTCTCATTACTGAGTATTGTGATTACCAGGCACACTAAAGTGAATATAGAGAGGAGGTAAGTATCACTGAAATATAACCAAACCAACTTGCCATCCTGGAAAATTTGATTAAATAGTACTTCTGCAGTTAATAGACTACATAAAATCAATATAAAGCAACAAGCGGGGAATAAAAAAAGAGTGAAAGATGTTAGATCCTTCTTTCTCCCCACCTCCCCAAGATGGATAACCTTTCTCTTGTTGAAGAGCATTTCTGATATTCTTACTATGAAATATAAAAGGCACATCAAGATAAGGATCTATTACAAAGTATACGTAAATTACAGGATGAATATTTTCATTTAAAAAGTAAAAAAAAAATGAAAAATCACCGAATATCAGCTGAAGCCTCAAATTCTTAAGTCAGTCAAGCAGATGTATCAAGTGCAAGGAAACAGCTGTTCTAATGACAGGTTAAAGTATTTCCTTATTTATAGTATGGCACACCACTGACACATTTAGTTTTCATGTTTTTGTCTCTCTATATATATGAGAGAGATATATACACATATATGTATGTATGTTTCTTAATCTTGGCTTGAAGGAATATTAGTCTTTTGTTGCACACCACACTACCCTAAAGGGTTTGAAGCAAAGAATCACAGAATCAGTAAGGTTGNACACCTTGCAACTGCTGTACTACTTAATCTTGCAAACAAAGTATAAGGGATCTGAAAGAAATACTTCTACAATTCCACTAATGAAAGCTCAGGACTAAAAGGAAAGGGAAAAATAAGAGCATGTGTATATGCATGTTTACTCAAAATACAGAAAAAATCTTGATTAGGTAGAGAAGTTCTGATGAAAAAGCAGCAAATTTTAATTTTTCAAGTCAAGAAAGGGTTCTGAGTCATCTTAGCCACCCTATATCCCACTTCCTATATTAAAAGTTAGCAAGGAGGTGGTATGGGTATCCCTTGTAAGCTTGAAGTCCCTCCAGCCTTTCTTGTCAAAAGTGGCCCCAAGTCACTTTCGCAATTTTCATGGTCCTGACAAGCTTGCTCTTCCACTGGGGATGTTAACAATGACCATCCTGATTATGTGAGGGATTTTTTTCAAAAGAGAATTCTCTTTTACCAAAGAGAATTCCAGCGTTTTGCTACAATGTACAGCAAAGTGATAAAGATCATATTCTCACACTTCTGCATTATACATAATACCAATTGCAACATTACTGGCGAAAGCAGTCAAGAGCAGCCACAGTATCAGAAGCAGGATTAAATACAATCTGAGGACTACAATCCCTCTGTGCAGTTATGTAATAGCACATTCTGTTTGTGATTTCGAGCATGCAAACCTTGCCCTCTCATTCTCCCCTCAGCCTCATAATCACAGCTCCAGTAACTGCCCCATCAGCTGCAGTGCATACACAAAATTTTTCAGTAGATTATATTCCGTGCAAAACAACAAACTCAAACAAATCTTAACAAATCAAAACATACCAACATCAAACCAAGCAGAATAAACTCATAAATTAGAATTATGTCTAGGATAAGACTGTAGTAACAACTGTGACCACAACTTTTGGAAGAGAAATTTGGGTCACATGTGTAGATGTAGAATAACTTGTGTTTTCTTTATTAAAGGCATCTGCAAAGTTTGTTCATTCTTTAAGGCATAACTACAAAATGTCTTAAATTCCATAATGCTAATTTCACAACTAATGTTAATTAAATGAGAAGTCACTTAAACATTAAGAAATGAGATTTACAACCAACACAATGTTTCTTGATGTTTAAGTGACTTCCTATCTATTCAGTTATACAAGTTTATTATCAATTTTACTTCCGTAGCAGTTTAAGATTGCTTGCATTTTACAATTAAAATGCTGAGGAGGAAAAGTGTCATATCGCCACACACTATACAGCTCCAAGTTTAAACTAACTGTTTTTCTTCAGCTGTTTTAAGATTAAAACACATATACATATAAACCCAATTTTCCCTCAATATCCAATACACTAACTTCCTAGTTCAAGTTCATAGTGATAAGAAATGTTTGCTTTCCAAAGACACATCAATGTTTCCTAATAGCTCTAGGCCAAAAAGAAACTTCCCAGCCCCATGCAGCACTGACTGCAGAACTTAACTGACTGAATTCCACCAGATTCTCATATGAGGTTGAACCAAACCCCACACAACTCAGTGAAACAGCAGCACCACACAGGCCAAGTCAGCAGGGACCTGCACGTTGTAGATACCAGGTCACACCTCAATATAATGAAGAACTTCAGTTTTCACACTCCCTGGAATGCTGCTGTAGAATCTAACAGTTCTACTAAGTGCTTTCTTCTTACTCCCAGTTTAAATTTATTCTTGGACAGATTACGCTCACGGATGCCAGACCTACTCTGTGCTTTAGGGAAAAAAAACCTTTGGGGTTTCGATGGCTTTCTTCTACGCCTGCAGACAAGGACGCATTTTGCTAGAATAAACAAGAAAAGGTTTTCCTCATTAAAAAACTGGCCCTTGGTGGGATCACTGTCTTCAAAGTTCTGAATCACATCAATACAGATTAAGGAACCTGGGCTTGGACAACCTGGAGGTCTGGTGGACACCTATTAGCAGCCTTCCTATGCCTAAACTACCAAGACAACAACCTCTTTGCTGAGGTCCAAGGCAGAAGACCGAGATACAATGGTCGTAAATGGAAACAAGAGGCTTTGTAATGTGATAGGGTAAAAAGTTTTCACCCTGAGCACATTAAAACAGGGGTCACCCAGAGATGCTTTAGAAGCTCCGTCCTTGTGGAATTTCAAGACCTGACTGACAAAGCCACAAGCAATCTGTTCTGAATTCATTGGTGACCCTGCTTGCAGCAGGAGGCTGGGCTAGGAAATTTCTCAAGGTCTTTTCCAAAGTGAATGATTCTACAATTCACTTTAATCTGTATGTGCTTTAGTTTTGATTAATCTTTCTTAAGTATGTATAATTAGAACTCTACACAGTATTTCAGGAATTTATAACAGAACCTCCTTAAATTCAGTTTTCAGTACAAACATTACAAGTGTCTCAAATTTGTAATACAGTAATCTTAGTAATGCTCTTCTCTAGTGCAGTTGTTTCCGTAACATAAACCATTACAAAATATATCTTTTAACCACCCATGATGCACAGGACATTTTTATATTAATGCAATTAATTTTGTTCCTATTAATTCAGTCTCAGATAATCCAATCTTTTTCATACCACACCATGATCACCTTCTGTACTACTGGTGCTTCCAGATTTTCATCATCAACAAATTTAATGAGCATACTGATCTTCCTTGTGTCAGTGGCATAAACAAAGACATCAGAAAGATAGCTGGTTCCAAAATTATCTTTAAATAATTCCACTAAGCGTAACTGCCAGCCTGACACTTCCACACTGAACGCTGCACCTTAGCATTTTCTCCACCCTAATCACACACTCTGTCAAACCCTGTCCTCCCAAACTGATTCCTTCCTACTCAACATCAGCAACTCACTGAAGTCCAGACAGAATACACTTCTTCTGCATTTCCTTCATCTGGAAAACACTCCCCTTACAAAGAAAATTGGATAATGAAAACGTCTGTCATAATGGAACTTGGGTAATACTCGATGATCCTTGTGGGTCCCTTCCAACTCAGAATATTCTGTGATTCTGTGATTCTTCCACTTTGTGCCCCCCATATTGCGGCTTCACATCTTAGCAGCATGTTTTTGCAGCGATTAAGGAGGCCTCTTTTCGCAACTGCGCATGCGTGACCTGACGTGTGAATATTCAATTAGGCAGTCATGAATATGCAAATCAACCCGCACAGCCGCCACCGCAGCCCCCCCACTCCCAGCATGGTGTGCTGCCGGCACAGCCATGGCGGCACAGGCTCCGCTCCAGGCAGGGCGGGTGCGGCAGCGGCTCTGCTCCCGGCACAGTCGGGCACCTGCCCCACTCCAAGAGAGGAGGTTTCGTGCAGTTTTGAAAGATTTGCACACTCTCAGGTTAGACATGATGTCAGACTTTCTCAAGTGACTCTCCAAGACATACTTGTCTACCCCAAGAATGGAGAGACCACGTCTACCCACCCAGAGAGACACAGGTGGCTGTCCCACACATTGTCCCCAGACGAGTGGAAAAAGGGTTTTTCCTGGTATGCAGTGGCCGTGGGCACTGGGAAACATTGACACAAACACCGACACACAGCAGGGCAGTGCAAAAACAGCGCCAGAGAGTGGTGTGAGGGTGCGGGGCAAATTTGCATATTAATGAGCTGCCAATCAATGCGAAAAGCACGCTTCGTGGGAGATGAACAAGACCGCAGTTCCGTGGTATAGGAGTCCCGACTGTATATTATGAATTTTATTTCATTTTTTTTTCTCTGCACCTTTCTCAACATTCTTCCTGAGGTGGTTATTCCACCGTCAAATTTAAAGTCTCTCTTCACATCTTTTCACTCATCTAGCATACAGATATTTTCTAATTTTAATGTGTTTCACCTGAAGAAACACTGAGCATGCAAATTCTTCAGATAGGATCCTTATTACTAACTTATTACATTTAGTTTAATCAGCATCTGCCTTCTTGAAATCCAAAGCCTTTATGTATACTCCTACTTCATTTATTCTTCCATTTCATTTTAACGGTACCGATTCATGATCACTGAATCTAACTCATTTCCCCAAGGAGCATTCCGAAGTTTTCCAGAACTTTCTGAGAATTTAAAGAGACACAACTAGAATAATAATATTAGCTCCTTCTCAGACAAGAAACTAGTTGGCAGGGGGACTGAGGATCATGATGTAAGAAAGCAACTGATGAAAAGTATGAATCTGTAGATTAATGTGCAAGCATTCTCATTGAGAGAGATCCTTGATCCTGGACTCCTGTTCAAGAGTTATTTGGTAAAATGAACAAAACTATATTTCTTAAGAATCACACTTCTAGACACCTATTTTCAACAGATACTTCACAGGAAATACAGATAACCTTAGCCACACTTCCTCAACTAAACACCTAAAATTTACATTTGGCAACAGTCAGAACCCCTGCATTTAGCTTTAGATGCACAAAGGGGCATTGCTTTACCCTTACAGTACCTCACACTTCTAATAAATTTACTTCATATCATGAAAAAAACCCCTGACATGGAGCATGAGAGGAGACAAATTGTCCATGTGAATTAACAAAGCTCTGAAGTCTCACTGCCTGCCGGCTGACAGAGCTGCGTCACTCACACAAAGCCACACCACTTGTGAAAGTAGGGCAATCCCAACATGACACCAGGAAGGGGTGACAGCATCCTGTATCACTCTACTCAACACTAAGGCGCACTTCACAGCCAGTTCTGATGACACACTCACCTTTAGGTTACTACAAAGTGAAACAAATGTTATTACGTTCAACTGCTTTCTCAAACAAGGAATCACTAAGCCAACTTTGCACTTCCAAAAATTAAGTTAGCAAGTTTTGAAAGTTTGAAGTAAAAGGAAAGAGAAAATGCAATTAAAGTCTAAACAAATTTTATTTAGAGAGGGAGGTAAAAGCAAAATCCTATAAGCATTTAAATCTGCAGCTATGATAGAAATAGCTGTTTCTATGGAATTTCTACGGAAATTCTTGAATGGAAAATCCTAGTGCTTGGTCACACTTCATCCACTTCCTCACTTCAGTTCCAAGAACACAGGAACAATGTCAATATCCTCTTATGAGTTCTAAAGTTATCTTTTAAGAAGAAATCTCTAGGAAGCATTGTTCTTCAAAATAAATTAATACAGGTACTCTGACAAATAACCAGTAAAATACAATGGATTTCAGTGAAGTTAACATACTTTTTCCTTTACAATCCTGACTGTTTGTATTCCTGGAACAAGGCAGGGTTGGAGTTTTTTGTTGTTTTATTGGGGGTTTTTGGAGAAGGGCAAGGTAAACAAAACACATCAAAGTGTCTGCTGGAGCTAATTAAGAACTAAGAATTTCCACTGAAAATCAGTTTTAATAGGACAGTAAAATCAGATGAATGACTTTTTCTTGAGAGTCTATCAGTAAAAGATTTTTCCATGACTTAATGAAATAAGTATCTACTGAGAAATAATTTCTCTCCCAGCAATACAAGGAAACAGAGGCAATCCATTACCTCAAATAATGCAAGTAGCTCAAGTACCTGGTCTTCTCAGGTCAAATGGAATTTTGGCTACCATATCCCAAGTACATGCTTTAAACACAGGGTACAGAATTAACTTGTCTCCTGCTGGCCCCCAGGGGAATCCACTCTGACAGGGAAGATTCACAGAAAGACCTTCTCTGATTACTCATTAGCCACAGACAGGGCAGTTTCACCCTGCACAGGTTATAATTGCCTAAGTCCATCATGGTCACAATGTGTGAATTACAACATACACAAGACCATGTTTTTAACATGTCAGAAGAGCATGAGACTTTTATGTAAATAGGTTGTCAAAAAAGTAGAAAGGAAGCCATGTGGCATTCAGGCTTATTTCTTTTCAAAGCTCATCCTTTCAACCCAATATTAGAGCAAGTGTATTTCCACTGCAAAATAAAGTGATTAAACCACAAAACAGAGAAATTGATATACTAGATTAACATGGAATTTTGGTAGAGACCATTTTAGCAGTCAGCATACCATGCTGGAACCAGTCATTTCCAAACACAACAGTGGAAATAATAGTAAAATTGCATGCAGTGTCACTGTACACAAGTTTGTCCTTGCAGGCTGAACCAGTTAGCTCTGGTGAGCACAGCCACAAGAGAGGTGGTTCGACAGCTATGGTGGTTTAGAGCTTCTGCTCTCAGGAGGGTAAAACTGGAACCAGGCGATCCTGGTGCAACATATCCTGGGGGTCCATGGCCTGTAGACCATGGAGTTAGTGGTGAAGCACTAGCACAGGCTTTTGTATTACTTCTTCAGAATGTACATACAATAATGCCGAGAAGAGTATTCCAGGTTTTCTTTCTGAAGTGGGAGTGTGAGTAAGAGAGAGAGAAGGTGGTGCCTGTTTCTATATTTATTTTCAATCTTTGTCTCCATAAAAATACCTTTTAATGACACACATCTCAACATTTGACTCCAGAATTTAGAAGTGAAATCAGCATGTACCATCTGTGTTACCATTCTGCCATCTCTTCTGAAGAGCTGCCCCTGGATAAGCCTCTCGCCTTGTTTTCACCCACCTATCACTTGGTATTTAAAGCTTAGAAGTTCACCAAATAACATGAACCATGCTAATTCCAAGCACTTACTTAAATTGGATTTAATTCAGATATAACTCAACATTTGTTCTAATGTATTCTGTAGAGAGAATATTGATGTAAGATTTTAAAATATTACTTTGGATAGTTCAATGTCATCTTTTAAAAGACTGATGCAAGACCATCAAGTCCGTGAATACTTATTTTGTGAAATGCCTAAAATCTCCAATTTGAAAGCGAACACTACTGCTACTTCCAACAAAGGAGAACATACACTTCCAAGGAACTAGTTGCATACACAGCTACTCTTTCCAAGTCCAAGGGGCAGATACCCTCTATCCATTCATAAGCCCCAATCAACTACGGTTGGGTCTCCTATATCACGCACCCACAGTCTTAACCGGGTAGTCTTAACGCGTAGTCCAACTTCCGTGTTGAATGGCAGCCGCACTGCCACCGCCGTCACCCACACAGTCGCTGCCACCCGTGCTGCCCCTGCTGCTGCCCAAGCCACCACCGCTGCCCGTTCTGCTGCCTGAGCCGCCGCAGTGGCCGCCGCAGGTTGCACATGCACAGTTGCGTGACGGGTCTCCTACATGACTAAAAAAATCATGCCGCTAAGATCTGAAGCCGCAATACGGGGGGCGCGAAGTGCAAGAGGGCCGACTGTATTTTTTCTTTTTCTTAACCAATTTTGTAGGGCTCAGTTTGATACAGCCCATGTTCTTAGAAGATGACCTACAATTTTGTAACCCAAACAGGTCAGTGAGACCATATGCAAAGCTACAGTCTGGAGGAAAATAAACATTACTTTCAATCTGACAAAATCTGAAGTTCATTGTGGGGGGGAAAAAAGTGAACACAAAGAAAATATTAAAAAATACATGAAAAAATAGACACCTCAAGGGAGCAACCAAAACAATTATAATTATAATCAAAACAATTATAACTGCAATTAGCATATGTTTATGGATATAATCTAGTTCCAAATGCTAATTTTCAGAATAATTTTTTTGAAATGTTTTTTAATGTTTTCATTAGTTTTCAAAAGGAGTTTTAAAAAGTTATTTTTCATAATAAGTTACCTAAACATAATAAGGATGCATTGGGCTCTCTGCATTCCTGAGCTAATCTTTATTGCAGAAGTTCAACTTCTCTTCCCTCTGCTTCTGCTTTCTACCACGTGAGACAGGAACAGCAACTAAGGATCACTTGAAAGTCAGTACATATATTTATGTATATGAATGGATAAGTGTCAAGACACAAGTAACAGATCAATTAATAAATTTCCTTCTTTAAATTAAGAAAAAAAAGCATTTATTCAATTCAATTTATTCAAATAAACACCTTCCTGCAAAAATAAAAACCACCCTAATGTCCTGGAAACGAAAGGTCTATCCCTTAGTCAAGAGAGTGTAAAGATGCATGAGATCTTACCCATGAAGATTGTAGCATCAGGTTATACTTCTTCCCAGAAATAAATTCATCTCCAATGCAAAGCCTATTTTCAAATGTGCTACTCCTCAGGTCCCCCAAAAAACCAATAAATATAAATACAGCCTTATTCGGGGCACAAGAAAAATAACACAAGAAGGAACCAACTTTCTGAATCCATTTTTGTGTTCTCTTTCCTCTTGCAGTAACTGTTGCATTATATGGCTTTTAATACATTCTACAGTACAGAAAGCACACTGTGACTAAGTAGAAGATTTTAGCTAATATAAACACTATTTGTCATTTAAACTAGACACAGCTTGAAAAATTCTTAGGGAAAAAAGCCACTCCCAAAAACAAATGATGAGTGAAGTGGTCCCCTACAACTCCCCTCATATCAACTCTGAGCTATTAATAAGGATGTGTGAAAAATAAAAAACTTCCCTAAGATTTTTCAGGACCTGCATCCCAATGCAAATAAAAGCAATAGGAGGTTAAGTTTGCAGCTTCCCACTCTAGAGTCATATTGGGAATTTGCTGACAGGTCTTTCATCTTGTATGATGCTATAACTTGGTCAGCATCAAAGTATTAAATTTTTCAGGCCTTGAGAGTGCATGTCAAAAACAAAACAGAAAAAACCCTTTAAATATCTTTTAAAACATGAAAAAGGCAAAAAGTTGCACTTTTATTTAAAGGTGCATTTCAGTTCACTTACAAATTTTAGGGAATGCCATAAAATTAAATTTTTATTATTAGCTACCAATTCCTAGCTTCTCTGGGCTTACTGCGTATCATGGCATTCAGCCGAAGCTTTGCCATTCCAAAACACTATGTAAATCACTGAGCTGTGATAATTAAAGGCAAGAGATAGGGCATTGTATATGCTTTGTCTCTGATGCAAAATACAGTTCACATTTAATGGATGTTTCAATGACCA
Organism: Pitta sordida; assembly: GCA_013390025.1. Classification (NCBI taxonomy): domain Eukaryota; kingdom Metazoa; phylum Chordata; class Aves; order Passeriformes; family Pittidae; genus Pitta; species Pitta sordida. The sequence continues at coordinate 204,214 of WEKX01021144.1, forward strand.
GAGAGCTCATTTAGGCTAGCAAAAACAAGCAACTCAGACGTGAATGAGAACAGTACCTTTTGTAATTGTTTTCCTCTTAAAATAGCCCAAACACTGAATTATGTGCTAAAGTATCAAGGATTTTCATGCCGATGCCAATTTATTCAGCATACAACTCTTCAAGAGCAAACAGCTTGACTCTGACCTATTCCTGTGCTTCTCAGTAAAGAATAATGAACACTTTTTACCTTCCATTCTTTCCTTCCTCAATGAGTTACTCTCAACGCTCAAGAGAAGTGTAAGCTGTGTTTATAGAAAGCTTACATGTTTTTCTTCTATTTAAACATTATGGTACTAATGCATCCCCAAGCTAAGCCTGCTGAAGTCAACTGGCTAAAGCTGATGGAATGATAATCACAAATAAGGCCTGGTCCAGTTATATTTGCCATGCTCTGCACTCATTGTTGAACACTAAAAGGCATAGTTTATCCACCTACTTTCTTTTACTGAATGCAGTCAACTGCTTCCGTTCTTTCAAGCAGCTGGTAGTCTAATAGTCATTCTTATCCTATTTCCATCATGAAGAGCACTAGCATGTCCAGATTGCCTAATGACTAAGAGAGTTAAAGCTGCCCTGTCATTTTGGTCTCCTCTGTCTCCAGAACTGTTAAGTCTCCTATAGAATCAGAAACATACAATTTACCAGTGTTAACTTACTGTTCAAATTCCTTGGACGATCTAGTTCCTGATGCAGAGTTCCTGTATGACTACCATATGCTTTTGTCAAGTACTTGCCATCATAGTAGTGAAGCCTTTCCAAAACAGACTATTTGCCTGGGAAGTTACCTAAACCTTTTTCATCGACAAAAGAGTTTTCATCAAGAAAACACATTTACGTAGTATCTATCTCCTATCTTGTAGAAACTGGTTGGATGGATCAGAGAGTGTTGGTGAATGGTGCCACATCCAGCTGGCACTCGGTCACTAGTGGAGTCCCACAGGGATCAGTGCTTGGCCCAGCACTGTTCAACATCTTTATTGATGATATGGATGGGAGAATT
>WEKX01021144.1:205483-293333 GCA_013390025.1 Pitta sordida
AAAAAAAAAAAAAAAAGGATGATGACACGACCCTGAGATTGGCTCAGATGGACAGAGTATGGTGTCCATGGCTCTGGGGACATGGGTTCAATCCCTGTATGAGCATTAGCTTGGGAGTTGGACTCAATGATCCTTGTAGGTCACTTCCAACTCAGAATATTCTGTGATTCTGTATACCCAGAGTCTACACAAAAAGCATAGATTTACATAAAAATGCTTCACTCCAGCCCTGAAGAAAAATCTATCCTTACACAAATACAAAATCACAAATTTAAGATAAAATATACCTGAATATCAATTGTAAGAATAAACATCCTCTTGGTTCAGGATCTCACTAAATCCTTCCAGGAGGAGATAACAGTGATGCCTTCTTGAAGGCAATGCAGTCTTTTAATTGGTAGTGATTATAAGAAACACCAGTCATGGCTGTCAGCTCTTAGTGCATCAACAACTACATTATAAAAAGCCATCTGCTCCATGTCAAAGTAGTGAGTAAGGTTGTCTCCTGTGAATCTGGGGCAACATGTGTTCTAGCTTGCATCTTAATTATGGTTTACAAAACACTATCTATGGACAGCCACAGAGGTATGTCATTGAAAACTCCCCAAAGTATCTATCATTCTCATCTTTAAAGCAAAAAGGAATCCGTATTACTTCTCTGAACTAATCAGTTTGAATCTTTATACATAGGCAACCAAACAAAGAATATAACATTCAACAGGCTTTTCTCCTCACATGCTGTGACTTCCGCTAGAATAAAATAATTTATGACTTAGGTCATATTCCAAATACTAAACTTTCCTGTCCTCATGTTTTTAGCACATCATACTTACTACTCACCACCTTGGCATGTCTGAGATCTCCAAGATGACCTGTCTCTCTCTTCTCCTTTTTGTTTCTTGTGTATTCAGTTAGTTTTTTAGGATAGCTGTTTCTTATACTTTACACACAATACTACTTCCAGGCTACAGCTCATTTACAGTACAGATGTTGATTTAAAACTAGGAGTGTTTAATTAATAGTTCCATAAATGTTTTAAAAGATCCTCTCACCCTAATTTCACTAATGAAAAAGCCACAACAGCCTAGAGACATAGCATCAAGTGATCATGTGAAAAATCTCACTGGTACCACTGGTTGTAAATAATTATAGTTACGGGAGAATTATTTCCCAGACAATTACTTAAAGCTTTTGTATTTATCCCAACTGAAGTGTTACTTTGATTTTACAAGAAACAACGTCTCAAAAACAAGCCAGAACGTTGTCGTTCTATTGGGATTCAACAAGTTCAGCTCGAGTTGTGGAAAGATATTCAAGTCCACTATGATGACCAAGTTATAACAAAAATCATTATTGAAAAACAAATAAAAAATATTTTCTTTAAAGGAAAGAAAGATTCCATAATATTTGCAATTCCTGTCATTACATAATAAAAGTCAATGGAGCTCTGCTTTTGGAGAGAAGAGGATTTAGCAAGCTGTCAGGAGACACAACATTCCTTAGTATGAAACTGTTTGGGGGAAATATGCATGTACATATGTATGCATATATTGACAACTGACAACAGTCAGCCCTCTTCTACTTCGCGCCCCCCATATTGCGGCTTCACATCTTTGTGGCGTGATTTTTCAGCGACTAAGGAGGCCCGTTTCGCAACTGCGCCTGCACGACCTGACACACATGAACATTCAGACTGGGCAGTCATGAATATTCAAATCTACCCCCATGCTGTGTCTGCGTCGCACGGACCATGCCGCACCCACCCCAAGGCAGCTGTGATGGCTCGGCTCTGCTCAAGCATACACCATTCCCGCGGCAGCTCAGCTCCGCTCAAGTGCGAGCCAACCCAGCTGTGAGTGAGGAGGCAGCGTGCAGTTGTGAAAAGTTTACACATTCTCAGGTTAGATGTGGTTTTCAAGACAAATACCGATACAGAGCAAGGCAGTGCCGAAACAGCGCTGGAGCGCCAGGGGGCGGTGTGAGGGTGCGGGGCAATTTTGTGTATTAATGAGCTGCCATTCTACGCGGACAGAGGACTACATGGGTAGGGGGCAAGATCCGTGGTACCGTGGTATTGGAGGGTCAACTATATATGACTATTCTGTACATACAACCTGATGTTAATAGTACATGGTTGAAAAGTTTCCAGTTTTCAGCTAATTACCAAGTCAAAATTAAAGAACAGTAGTAGAATTGTAGATACGTGTAACCATTCCTTACACAGGGTTTAGCATATACACACAAGACAGTATAGAAAAATACAGCTGCTCTATAGGAAGATAATGGAAGTCCACATAGTCAGATCTATTTCATTCTTCCCTAACAGTTTGGGAGACAAATAATTATACAAAGCTGAAAGGGGGATCTGGCATTTAGAAAGCGAAGTGCGTTTGTCATACAAAACAGCTATCAAGAAAACTATTGTTTTAAGCTACCCATGGCTTGGGTGACTATTCAGCAGAGAGTCAATCAGCATCAACCTGTGACTAGTGATACTGTTCCTTAGTGGTGCCAGACACAACTATGGTATCATCTGCTTTTCATATTAATATTCTCATTCAGAAATTACTTTTCAACAAACATAATGAATTCTCATGTGCATATAACTATTTCATTGATTACTTCAATAGGCAAGACTGTATACTTACAATAAACAGACCATCTAACTATACAAAGCAAGTGTTGCAAGAACACTATGTAGTGTTTACACGACAAATCAAGGATCTGAGTAGCTGGGTAAGTTTACACTGCCAGATATTGTCTAGAATCTAAATATCACCATGTTACAGGAACATTCAATCTTATGGGAATACATTTGTTAGAGTGTCAGCCATCAAATAAATGAGTACAGAACTAGGACAGTTCGGTTCTGTTTTAGACTAGACTGTAAACAATGCTCAAAAAGGTTTTTTAATAAAATTTGAAACCACTACAAAGCAAGTGGACAAGGCAGTACAGAGAGGAACAACGAAAAAAATGTAGAAGTGGAACAAGATGACATGCTACAAAAACATGTAGAACCTGGAAACCGTCTCTCTGGGAAAAAAACAAACAGCCCCAAATCAAAATACAAACAGAAAAAAAAAAATCCCAGAAACAAAAAATCCCACAAAAAAAGAATCCAACATAGTTCCAGACTGCAAATAACATCAGCAACGGAAAGAGAACAGCAGCAGAATGAAGACAATCAAGTACAATGGTGATGAATGTGGCCTGGAATGAGACTGATGGCCATCAGCTACAAACTTTGTAAAGTTACATGAAACTTACGAGGCTCTAGGCCATGAAAAATAACTGGCCACAAGTATTTATGGCCAAGCAGTTAAAAACAAATAAAACCAAGGTATTAATCAACTGAGCCTCTTGAGTTGCAAACCTTCCACAGAAAGGGAGTTAAGTATACCTAATACAATATACCCAAAATAAAAGCTTGCCCAAAGGACCCTCGAGCCAAAAGTTTAGAAACTTTTAATCAAGTATCAAAGATTATATTCTATCCTGGAAAAATCTTGTTTCATATTTTAAAAACTGAGGCACAAACAATTGCAAGCACAACAAATTGCAAGCACTACTCCTCCCTTCAAAAACACATGGTACTTTGGACCTTTCCAATACATGTCTCAAAGGTAGGATCATGAGGTTTAATTAGGTTTATACGCAGGTACGAAACCAGCTGATCATCTTCACCTTCCTCCCCAAGTGCGTCAATAAAGTCATCAGGGTACTATTTGCTCCCTGAAGAAGAGACCATTATCGTGACTATCTACCAACAGTCAAATCCCCAAAGCCTCAGTGTCATCTTCTCAAAACAATGTAGGAAAGGTCGCACATATACTCTGTCTTAAGCAGCAGAGACCTCACAGTCTTGCACCCATCCACACTCTGGAGCTGAGAATAAGTCTGTTCTACATAATCTGTTTCCCTTCTTTAAATGTGAAGAGAATAGACTTCATCCATAATAAATGGGTAATAAAGGCAATATTACTTACATTACACACACCTATACACATTATAGTATTGCGAAATATAACAGATTAACATAACAGAACCAACCTTCAACACATTAAATATCAAAACATAAGTCTCCATGAAGATATTTTATAAAACTCAGTCCAAGAGAAGGGCAAATTATCTGAAACTCCAAAATAGTGAACAAACAGAAGTGCATGTAAGAAAATAGATTAAGTAATAAAATTGTGACGTATGTTGCTAAAAACCAGTTCTTTTACGCATTATACATACACTGAGACAATCTTGTTGCACATAATGAAAGATAAGCCACATGCAATGCCACGGTGACAATTAAGATACATTATTTGTAGGATTCAATTTTACTAACAATGTGAGTCTACATACAATATTAATATTTTGAGCTTTCACAAAGATAAAAGAAAATTGAGACACTATTTCAATCCTACATTTTACAATGCTTGTAAGGCCACAAGTTTAACCTTCTCTTCAATTTCTGAGGTATTTCCTTTAAAGTGAAATATTATCAGCTTTTTACAAATGCCACCTCTATCTTTCCCCATTATAACCTCTGCTAAATAAACAAAGGGATAAAAAATTTAAAAAATATTTCCATAGTTATTAATTACAGTATTACACCGCAGTATAAAATATGCCTACGCAGAACACCAACTTACAGATAGAGTCTTCTTTTGTCACAAACCTGTTCTGAATACCTCAGAGAAAGGAGTAAAATTTTTATGGGGAAGTCTGAGTTCCATAGTGCTGTGACTGAAGGATGCTTTCCTGCATTCAATGACTGGTTTTGGCTCCTGAAAATTAACTGCTCTGTTTGACGTAAGTCATGACAACCATTTTCACTATTATTCTTACTAAATTATATCTTTTGTCTCATTAAAACAAACTAGTAAATTTGACTGAATGCTTCCTTTGCACACCCTCTGTGCTCTTTAATCCTACCATTAATCTGCTTCATTGTACAAAGACAATTTACTGTTACTAACTCCTACAGCATTTTCCCATCTTTTTTTCTTACCTCAAATGAATCTTTAAGCATGTTTTCATGTCCAAAAAGGAAGTAATTCTGCATGAATGTGACCTACCCAATTTTGGCCTATTTTTAAACATTGTATTCAACCAAGAAAAAGTAACCTCTTACCCCCAAAACAGCGTTTTTACCCTTGCATGTACATGGACTTCTCATTTCTCCTTGAATTTAAGGGTTAATAACAATTCATAGCTACTCAGAACTCATTATTTTCTCAGTCAATATTTAATAGTAAACATTTAATATGTTTAATAGTAATGTTTCATAGTAAGCATTTCATGGTAAATATTGTAATATGGTATTTCCATTTGTAGACAGAATTTAAGTCAAATACAAGTGCCCTAAGCCCAAGGTGCACTGGGAGGTTTGAAAGCACCTAACTTTGATCTTCCTTTAAATACTGATAATTATTACTTACAAAACACGTGCACATACAAACAGAGAAAACACAGTCCTTCAGAGCTCTGCAAATTGTAACATAAACCCAAATGTTTCTGCCTTCTAATTATTTCTTTTGTAGTTTGGAAACAGCACTTGCACAGAGGGAAGGTACTAAATTAGTAAAGGGACATAAATCAAAAGAGTATTTCACGCCTTCTCTGCTTCACAAGCCTCATTCACAGACACTCATCAGTTAAAGACTTCAAAACTTAACAAAAGAAATACATGGTACTCCCTTATTATACTGCTTGTTTCATCAAGGAAGTATATCTGACATTAGAACCACATAAGACAAAGTCATAACGATTCTTAATTATTATTTTTCCTCTGTCTCAACAAACTAAGCTCTGAATGGATGCTGAGTGTCCAAACTGACACTGATTCAACAGAAGAAGGTACAAGTGAGGCCTCTGCATCATTTCCATGTGTTTGTGGGGGGAACCTGGAGGTTTGACTTCCAGATCAAAGGAATCCAGATCAAGCAGGATCCCCAGGCTCCTGCTTGTGCTGCATCTTAACAACAGGCTAGAGCCAAACAGATTCTCCTAAAGAGCTGGTACTGCTTTGTTGGAAAGCATTGACAAGAAAACCAAAGGGAAATATTAAAGATGACAAGCCGCTAAACGGACTCCCTCCCAGCCCCTTCTGTCTCTCCAAAAACACACACATGCTGTCATATCACTGGTATCCTGCACACAAACCAGTGCAGACAGAAGCCCTAGAAATACATATGGGAAAAATTTATCCTACAAGCAAAGCAGCAAGATTAACAGTTGGACACTTCAGTTCATGACAACAGGCCAAAGGCAGAGGCCTCAGCTCAAGAGAGCTTTCCACTTGCATTTTGAAAGCTGTGCTGTACCTGTGCACACTTCAAATAGTTTTAGTTAGACATACGGTCCCTGGAAAGGAGTGTAAAAGCAGCAACTTAAGTCCATGCTCTTAGCTGGAGCTTAAGAAAAAAAAACAAATATTTTTCACCAGTGGCTTTGACAAGCACTGCAGTGCACGGAGAATAAAACTTCTGAACCATCAGCTTCCAAAATTCACACATTTTAAAAACTTTACAACTTCTGATCCAGAGTGCAGAGTAAGGAGAACAACTTTTAGTTATTCAAACAGTACTTCAGGAATTTCAATATATTTTTGTGTTAGCTTTTTTTAACACTGAAAGTATGCTCTAGCATAGAAACTGTATTACTGAAACAAATGTTTTCCAATTTACACATCTTCAAGTATAAAAGCAGCACAAAACACAGAACAAATATTTAATTTCTTGAAACAAGACTGATTGCTTCCCTTTCCATAAATGCATTAAGTGCTGATGAACTATAAATACATATTTTTTAAGAGATTAGGTATTTTATGTAAAATAAAGGGTTTGTAGAGTTGCTTGGATTTTTAAACAGACACAATTATTTAAATTCTCATGAAATCATACAATGACATTTTTGATGTATAAAACTGCAGGTTGTACACCCAATTCAAACTTGTCCATAAAAACATTTTTAGAGAAAGACAGAGCCACATTCACTGCATTACTAATACATACAGTGTTAGCAGGAAAGAGATAGTGAGCACTGGCCCAGGTATTCTATTGAAGCCTTCTGCATTTAATATTGTGGGCCTTACACCTGCAACACTGACATTTTCTACGCTGGTTTCCATTTAAGACAGGACTTCCTCTGTTTGTCCAAAAGGAGGACTGGAACAAAGTGACTGCTTCTGAGAAAAGTGAAGGGACAAGGAAGAAGAAGCAGCACTTCCACTTACTTTTTACAAAGCAACTTGAAAAACCTAAATTTAAAGGAAATTTAAGTTTGAAAGAATTGTATCAAGACAAACAGAAATAAACATAAAAGTTCAATGGTAATACTTGAGTGATGTACCATGTGTTCAGCATTAACTGATTATCTATACATAGCTACCTTCTAACTCAAGAGAAGTCATCTATTTACAGTTATCTTGGAAACTGTATCAGAACACAACATTAACATAACATCAGGTAACAAACGTAATTCTTGCCTGAAAGAGTTACATCTTGAAGAGAAGTTTCGCAACAAGTCACCCTTTGTGGATGTCATTTTAGCTGATAGCTTTCTGGCAATTAATTCATTGGCCCACTGACTCTCTCTCTATATATGGTTTATTTCCTACTTCACAATGAACTGGATGCAAGTACATGAAGAAGTAAATACAATTGAATAAACCAACCATCCACAACAATACAGGTTAAGTTACAAGACTGATGAAATCTTACTATAAGCAGATGATATTCACCTTCCCCCATGAATCATCCTATACAATAAACTTTACTTTTTCTAGGTGGGTGAGTTCTTGCTCCTTGGGGAAAACAGTGCAAGTCACTAGAAAACACATATTACGCTGCCTTTCCTATTTGCCCGTAACTTGTCAAGAAGCAAAAAAAAACTATTTCCAGAAGGTGAACAAAATCTGAAATAAACCACTCTGATGACTATGTTTAAATTGTAGACATCTCTGAACTGCCCAGATCCTGGATGTTCTTGTCCTCTCAGCCTCTTACAGCACTTCAGCTTCCTATGAATTTTCTTCTCTCTTTCCCTAACTTTTCCCCCTTTCAGCAGTGTTTCCTAATTACCTGCACCCAGTCCAAGGTGACTCATTTGTGTTCTCACATTTATTTGACATTACACTTTGAACCACTTTATCTCAGTTGAGTCTCTTAGATACCTGACAATTCATTTCACCTGCAGGTAGCCCAGTGTCAGCACAATCCAAAGTATGTTTACCTTTTCCCTTCAAATTTTTGTCCTACCTATTATTATCATCCCATTTTTCTGACTGCTGTGACTTGCCACTGGTCAGGACTTTTGTCACTCCAGGAGCACCTTGCAATTTTCAGTTTGCCTTAAACATTATATTTCTCTGCTTATAAGTGGGCACTGTCCACCTTTTCCTTGCTTATCTGTATCACAACATTGCCTGTAAATCAAAGTCTAGCACACTTAACTGTTACCAGAATAAAGAAGCAGATCTTTATAACTCAAGGTTGGCAAAGAAATACAAAAACTCTACAGACAAACCACTAAAGCAGCACCACTGAATATTATTACGGTCAGTAGTCTGAGAATATCCCCTTCGTGTTGTGAAAATTCCTGCAGAAACCTGCACAAGAAATGTAAGGGGTGTAGAAAGAAGGAAAACATCAACTTTGCAATAGACATATACAATACTCTTTCTAAACAGAATGAGTAGTGTGGGATAAAGGTCAAGATGTACTCACTGAATCATTAGGTGCACTTGCGGTTGCCACTGAGAGACAAACAATCCATCAGAAAACAGAAGGGTATGATATAAAAGATAAGCAACCTATTTTTCATGAACCAGGGAAAAAGAGATAGTGAACAGTCATAGTAAGAATGCAAACATTACTTTTTTTTTTTTTTGTAGATCATTCTGGAAGCTTATAAAAGGGGTTAAGGAAAAGAATACTGCAGTAACTGAGGGGAAAAAAAGACATGAGGAGATCCTGGACAGTACTAACTGTAGGCACAAGACAATACAAGTTATTTAGAGTTGTTACGAAACAAGAATCTGAAAGCTCTAGATAAAGACCTCATTAAGGCCTTGGAATCACACCCATTCAAAAATGGCACCCAGATTACAGGCCTAAGTGAACGATCAGATCAGAAAGTTGATACTGCCCACGTAACCAGAAGAGAGCTTATGGCAGAAGAGAGCAGGTGGCTTTAGGCCCAGTTCTGCTTGAGCTAATAAAATATGTATCAGAGGGACAGATTTCTAGCTGGACCAGAACATAGGCCTGTACCAGAGGCTTTCATACAAGCCTGGCAACAGATGGTTCTGTCTATGAACAAGGAAGTGTTTGGGAAAGTCGTGGCAGCGAGAGACAGAGTAAAAGACAGGTACACAAATACAACTGAGCAAAATATCAAGGACAGAGTGTTGTGAAACCTCTACAAGAAAGAATTGGAATAGAAGAGTCAGGTCATCTAAAGCAATAAACACATTGCAGAAAAAAAAGAAAGTAATGTTAAAGTATCCCTGAGGGACAGACTGCCTCAGAACCATCATCACCCCAAAGCTGTAATTTATTGCTAAGAGTGAGATATACACATATATCTCATTGAGATGTCTGTCACAAACGCCCTGTTTAATGAATGTGGAACACAGATAGATGACGTAGTTGAACATAACATTTCTCTCGAAGATTTACAGGCATTAGAGTGGGCACAGAAATTAGAGCAAGAAGTTTTAAGCCTTTTTTACTTGTTATGAGTAGGACAAAAGCAAATGAAAATTACATCAGATAAGACAAAATTGCAATTCCATCTTCAAGAAAGTAAGACATACTTGTGTTATCATAGTGGGAAACATTCTCTGAAGTATAAACTAAGATTTTTCAAGAAAGTGATTAAACATGTTCACAACCTTTCAGGACTTAAAAGCTAGGTATTAAAAAAATAAAAAAAATAAAAAAAACTAAAGAGGTTCCAGGAGAACCAATTACATATGGAACACAACACAAAAAGACAGCATCCTTGTCAAGGTGGGCTTTGAGAAATAAAATATGGCAAACCATCTGGATGAAAGACGGAGGTATTCCAGATTCAATCCTAACGTAAATCAGTTAACTGTAATCATCTCTTCCATTCCTGCACAGGAAACCTGAACACTAAAGATCCCACTACAGCTACCTTGTTCCCATTTATGACACTTGTCCTTCATTCTCTCACCTTTTTAATTCAATCTTGGTCCTTCCCTGGGACAGGCCACCTGTGTGCTCACAGGAATTGGAATTTGTAAAAAGACCTGATGAAGAAAGTTCAGATAAGGGAAGCATCAGCAGTCTGGCAAGGGGCACAGCATAGTTTCCAGCTGGCACTGTAGGATGCTGCAGTCTACAGTACCTCCACCATTACCCAGTTAAAAAAAATATTTTAAAAAAATCCTTCTGTTTCTTCTCCTACCATACAGCTGTCTACATAATATCTGAATTAACATATTTTTCCCCTACAACCATACCAGGGATTTTAGGACTTACAGGTCAGACAGAAGTCCAGGGAAGAAAGGCATGTCTTATCAGAATATTTTCAAATGTTGGCATCTAACCCTATTTTAAAATTATTCTCATTTTACTCATAATCCTCTTCTGGCATGGAGAATTAAATGTATATTTAATATATCAAGCTTTGGATCTCTTTAGAAAGACAGACATATTGCAGGGAATAAATATCTGTTCAGAAAGTAATTTGGGATTCTAAGGTATTTTTTTGTTACTTATGACTTCTTTCTGTAACTATTAAGATTACAAAAAGGTCATTTTAATATTCACTAAAACAGGATGAACTTTCCTCTTCAGGGCTTATATCTGAAGGGAGGGAAAAACAATCCTGTATTATAATTTTCGTTAAAATAAAGGCCTTCTGAAGCATCACTTGCCTAGAAAATTACTCAAACCCTTTACTGAGTTTACAAAACTTCATAGGTGATTTTGACATTTTCTTCTGTCAAAATTTTATTTCCAGCATTGAAGTTCTTTCTTTGAGTGTTAGGCAAGGATTTTTTTTTCCTGTATCCAAAAGGATCAAAGAAGTCACCAGGTATAAGCAGTCATTCATATTCCCCTCACATGTAAACACTACAAACATGCTTTTCTTCACTGAGCCATTGCCTGTGGACAAGGCAAAATAGACACATATGAGCAGCCACAGAACAAGGAACAGTACCCAACATACAGTCACATCACCTAAAATACTACACACCCTGCTGTAAGGATGGCACTGCTTGATAGCATACAGACGGAGACACTGGCCACATCTAATGTGACATTATCCTGAGGAGCACAGGACCCAATGGCCTTGCAGGACTAAACCAAGAACATGAGTTGTGTTTTACCATGCTTCAGAAAATGGAAGGGTTTCTCACAAATAAAGCCAAGGGAACAGATATTCAAATAAGAGGGCGTTTGTTATATACAAATAGCAATGTACAGTGAGAGTGGATGCTCGAGTGAAGCACAGAAAAGTGAAACACACATAATGTGTCTATCCACAGAGGGTCAAGATCACTGACAAAGGCCCCTTTCCTCTTTGGTAACAAAAGCAAAGAGCAATATTCTGTTCTAGACCTTCCTCTTTTCCAGCAAATACAGTAATACCTTGCTGCATTGCGACCTTGTTGATTTGCGAGAAATTTTTCTTGCAGACCTGCCTCAGTGATTCAGGAAGCTTTCCAGCCCACGCATGCACAATGCCTCTGCTTCGTGGAGGAGCGGTGCCGGTGCTCCATGTGGGGCAGGACTGGCCCAGCCCCACAGGGAGGGCAGGTGGTGCCTCTCGCTCGCCATCCGTGGTGTTTATGGCCCCAGAGCGCTGTGCCCCGGTCCCTGTCCCGCGCCTGTGTGTCTCCACGCCTGGTCCCTACAGTGGAAGGCTCACGCCACGGAATGCCCCAGGCGGCCACTGCAACCAGCACAGCATCACCACAAGCCACACCGTCCCGTTACTCTCACCCCAGTCAGGGGACTGACCCCCACCAGGAGCGTGGCCATCATGGGCACTCCAGAGGTGCTAACGGCACATGTTCGATACATAACATTAAACTGTTGAGAAAGTCTGTTTAAAAGCTTCCACAGCTGCCCACAGACTTTGCCCCTGTGCCCTGCCCGCCCGTGTGCCTGTGAACTGCAAGTGGGTAGTGCCTGTGTGCGTGTGTCTGCGTGTTACTGTTTCCATGACTACGGGCAAGGCAATGCAGGCTGTGCCCGGGGACTGCGCACCCAGAATACCTGGTGATGACGCAACACCCAGGGAAAGTGGGGCTAGGCTGGCCGCGGCAGCGGTGGGGCAAGCGCTGTGTGCTGGGACAGGGCAGCGCTGAGATGTGCCCATACCACCACCTCAGCTGCTGCACCAGGAGGAGGTTTCTGTTCCCCCATGCCCTCCCCCTGCTGCAGGGGGAAGTGGTGCTCTGATGGCTCCATAGAGCCAGTGCTCACACTCCCGGTGGATGTTAAAGGGAAAGGGACTCCAACACCAAATCCACGCCACACCATAAGGGGCACTGGGTGTCTCAGTGTTGCAAGGTTAAGGTTTTCCAGGCTCCAAGAGTGCCGACCAAAGCCCAGGGACATCCCTTCCCCACTGTGGCCCAGAGCTTCCCTGTCGCAGAGGCAGCACAAGCATGCGTGGAGGCAGCAGCCCAGCAGCAGCTGCTGAAGTGGCAGCTTGGCTGAAGAGAAGTTGAGGGATTCTCCGAGGGGCCTCCCCAGTTGGAGAGGGCTCAGAAACGCTTCCCTCTTTGCTCCCCTGTGCTGCGAGAGCCTGTGGAGGGGAGCGGAAAACCCTCCCCAGTGCTCCTGATTGGCTGGGGGTGGAACGATGGGCGTGGCCTAAATGCATATTAATGACCTGCGCACGTTAGCGAATTTGACAGTTTGTGAGACCTTGGGGAGACCCATTCCTCGCAAAGGGTGAGGTATTATGGTTGTATCAAATTCCACTATGATGCACATATCACAGGTGAGAACTTATCCTGCAATATCTGTTTTCAAATATTTAGAAACATACGCAATACAGCATTTTGGAGAGTAACAAAAATACCACTTCCTCATCTTTTAGTAACATTGACGTGATTCAGGTTAAGTAAGGTGTTTGCGGCTTTCTCTTTCCTCTTTTACTCTGTGTTTCTTTTAGTAGCCTGAACACTTAAAGGCTAAAACAAAACTGAAACCAGCCAACCAAACAAAAAACCTCCAACACATTAAACAAAGTATGTAAGTACTTGTAACAAAATTCAGATTACTATAGATGCAAGGAACAAAAGGTTAATTTCTGACCCAAAAAGATGGGAGAATGTAACATTGTGCAGAATGTAACATTGTGCATGAACTTCTAAAGCACTCTTTCCTATTACAAACAGCAAAAAAAAAGTAAACGTTTCTTTGTTTACTCTTTTTTGCCTTACAAAAATCTGATCAACTGCTCCTCTCCAGAGCTTCACACACACAACAGGCCTGTTTAGCATTTGGGAAGAATTCTTTTCTTTGTTCCTGGTTAGCTACCTAGTTTCAATTGAAGTGTCTTGCTATTTTTAAATCCCTCTTAGTCCAAAAAATAAATTTAATTTCCTGCTTTCACCTAAGTAACTGAGATGCACTTTTTTGTTGGGATTTCACATAAGCCTGATTTTCAATACAAATCAATAAAATCACAACCTGTCCATCTACAGATAAGGGCAAACACCCAATTAAGTCAGGAATGCAGAATTACAGGTTATTTTGAGAAAACCTTACAGGTGTCTTTTCAAACTCCTATGCACAGCCGAACTCCCCATCTGCTACAGATGCCAAATCAATCACTTACAGATTTTAAAATACAAGAAACTCTGAAGTAGTTTGGTTTCAAGGAGCTAAAGTACCTAACAGCATTTTGTACCATCTTGATGGTCACAAACTGCAGCAAGGGAAATACCCAGTGCACACACAGATACACCCCCCCAGTGAAGGCAACTTAAGCTCTGGCCCTGAGAGGCAGCAGAATCACAGAATCTCAGAATATTCTGAGTTGGAAGGGACCCACAAGGATCATCGAGTCCAACTCGTAAATGGCACCACTGCCTCCCTGGCGGGAATCAAACCCCGATCTCCCGTGTAGGAGGGGACACTCAGAACTGTACTAAAGTGGAATCAACATCCTTGGACACAAAACTCAAATGGACAAGGCTCAAGCAGCGTGATCAAAGCTGGAGGTCAGCCCTTCTCTGAGCCACCATCACAGGTAGCTCTGCTTTGAGCTACACAAAGAGGTAGAGGTCTTTTCTAACCTTGAGACTCCATGATCTATAAATACAGATTTTCTTACTTTAATATACCATTTGTATTAAACATATTCCATATACCAAGCACTGGTAAAACTGAGTAGAACTTCAGAGACCATATCTGGCAGTCTCATCCACAGGTTTAAGCCCTACTAACAGGTTCTGGAAAAATTATTTATTACGGGTCTAGAACTATATCCCTGCATAACAACCTCTGATTCACAAATTTTTTATGAAACTCCAAGAGTTATAAAGAAAAAAATCTTACCTTACCTTAACAGTTTATACTATGACTTCACTACTACAACTGATAGCTGATGGGCTAAACAAAACAAAGAACATTTTATAGGAACAGGTGAACACCCCCGATGCCTCCCACACACATACACACTTCAGCTTTATTACAGCTCACGTCCTCTGTCAGACCAACAGATTTTTATCACTACAGATTTCTCACCATTCCTCTGATTTATTTTCATGCACGTAGAAAACACCATCAGTAGCGACATTAATGTTTGATAAATACGGCACCAGGATGTTGAGAAGGGAGTGAGTAAATACTGTATCAAAAAGGCATTAAAATGAAAGATATGTATTTCCTTAATTCTCTTCTTGGTAATTCCATCTAAGGTTTATAACAGCAATAACTACCTAGGAATTCATGTGCCTTTCACTATTCAAAATCAGCTCTTGAAATAAATAAAAAATTAAGAGAGTGCTTATGTTTTGCCTGACAAGCAACTAATCCTTTAAGCTCTGTTCATTGCTATGATCCTGCTTGGAGACTGGCATTGTCTCAGTACCTTGGTGGTTACGTAAATGTAAGCATGCTTGGATCTCTCACATTCAGCTAGCTTGTCTTTTCATAAGGAGCGTGCATTTTCTGTTACACCTGAACTTGTGTGAACACAGGCTACTAATAAAAGGGATCCTCCCACTCCCTTCTCCCCTTTCCTAGGGTCAGATCTAGTAAATGTACTATCAGCAGATGAGTGATGTTAAGCTGGACATATGGAAAAGCTTTGGGGGAATTCCTGGTAGATTACTCCTCCTTCAAATCACTCAGCGGCCAATTCTTCTTTGGGAAACGGGACCACTGACCAAATCCTACTGTAAGGACATGGTGGAAACATGGCCGGTGAAGTATACATTACATGGCTAATCCTGTACAGATATAATGACTAGATGAGAAAGGAGGAGAAACTGAATTGCCTAAACGGAGTTTACGGCACTATTGTGCCTACTGGTTCAACAAAACATTTGAACAAAGGCATTAAGTGCTTGGTTTGGCTGTCCATGTGCCAGGAACACAGATAAATGGACTGTCTTACAATCACCTTATATACTCTGGTTTTAGCTACAAAGCTTACAGCGAGATTTTGAAGACAAGGGCTGGGACAAAGGAGATTTTAAAAGCATAGATTTGAGGCCCTTGATCTCCTCTAGAATAAGCCTCTGATGAGCTGGGCCAACAAAGTTAAGCCAAAAGCAAACCATTTACAAATAGCAGGGGCTGGATGCAATTAATTCTCAAGTTCAGTTTATCCAGCTGACACATGCACATAAGGAAAGCAAGTGTTTCAAGTATTTTGATACCATAGCTTGATTAGTAGCCCAGATGTACTCCATACAATAGCAACAACTCTTGTTTCCATTTCATACGCATATCTACACTTCAGAGACATAGCAAAATGCTGCTCCATCAAGCTGTACCCAAACAGTGCTGCTGTTCCGAGAAGATCAGAAAACGAGGCTGGAGAGGACAGGAATACACTGGGGTATTCATACACAGCACTGAATTCAGAGGTTTCATGGGTTTAAGTGGTGCAGACACCTCTAGCTAACACAGTGATGAAGAATAAACAAACAAGGATTTCCACACGAAGTGAAGCCAAACCCTTTCCCAGCCCAAGTCTCGATCTGACAGAATGGAGTCAGGCAATGAAGTGAGCTCTGCTATTCTAAGAGTGAGTGACCAGACACAGAACACAAGGTATTTCATGGAAATTCCAATCAGAAAATACAATATGTTGCTTCAGGCAGCGTCCTCAACTGACTTCTGCTAGATTTTACTAAGGTGTTATTTTACAATTAAAAAACCCCCAAACAAAATCCCCACAAAAATCAGAAAATTAATTTCTGACACCATGTTTTAAAGTTAAAGCCAGCTCTCAACTGCAGTCAGCAAAAGACTGTATCATCTCACAGGGTCAGATAAAGTGAGGAGAGTGCCCGAGAGATTAACTGAATGCCACGTGGGCTAGATGTCAATAGGATTAGCGTGGACTTCGGGTTGCTGCTCGCAGATACATCCACATGCCTCACAGACAGCTCGCTGAGAAAGGCACATGTCTCCTCCTGTGGAATAGTTCCAGACCTAAGTGGGAGGACATGAAAGCACAGACTACAGGAGTGCAACAGGGGAAAGGTTTCAGATACATTCCTCAGCCAGAGACTAAATATAAGAAAGTGTCAGACAAACTAAAGGAGTCTCAGATCAAAATAAAAAAGCTTTTTGTCAACTCACAGAAAGCCTACTGTGTTCTTAAACCCATGCCTCCATCCAGGCAATAGAGCAAAATGGACAGCTGGCTAAACCCATCCAGAAAAAAAAAATAACCTTCTGGTGTATTTAACAGATGGTGGCACAGGTTATGAAATTGGTCTTTGCTTCAGTCTCCAAATATAGTTTTTTAACATGACTGAGATAAAATATTCAAACACCCTTAGAATAATTCTCAGCTGAAACAAAACCAAGCATTTATTGGAATGCATACACATATGCTTAGAACAAAAACCATGTTTCTATTGATTATATCCTATTCCACATTTCTGTTATCTGAGAAAAAAATTTCGAGCTCAGAAAAGGGAGGAGTTTTAGGGTTATGTACTTCCTTGCACTTTAAGTAAAAAAGCTAGAGGCATACCAAGGAAAGAAGCCTAAATATTATATTGCTTAAGAAAAATCCAAGCCATAAGAAAATTCCCCACATTCGTGTAGCTACCAAATTGCTTTCTACACAAATGCTTTGGAATGTAATGCCACAAACAGTTTTCACAAGAAAAAAGAGTAGTGCTGTTATCTTTGTTTTGTATCACAGGATTTTGGGGGAAAACAGACTTGTTTGTTATGTGTTGTTATAACAAACAAGTACCATTCCCTTCTATTACCTTAAATCAGAGTCTTAACCTTTTCACATGGTACAGGAAGAAGTGAAGGTAATCTCTCAAAAAAACATTGTTTTATATTAGGATTTTTCTTAAATTTGGAAATATGTAATCCTCTGTCAGTCCTGTGAAGTCTTAACCATCAAGTTTAACGTCACAAAAAACCCAAGCTCAACGTGGGCTCAAGCTAAAGTAGCGCAGCCCTGTATTTCATCAACTTAAAAAGAAAGCAAAATACACAACATTAGAAGTACTTAGCTGCAATTCTTCATTCTAATTTTTAAAACCTATAACCTTTATACATGTCTAAAAAATAAGCATGGTCATCCCTAGAGACTTGACCATCTCAAAAAAGAAATGTGAACCCCTATCAGGGGAAGTTTAGGTTGGATATTGGGAAAATATTCTTCACCAAAAGGGTTGTCAAGCACAGGCTGTCCAGGGATGTGGTTGAGTCACCGTCCCTGGAGGTGTTTAAAGGATGTGTAGATGTTGTGCTCAGTGACACAGTTAGGGGTGGACTTGGCAAAGCTGGGTTAGCGGCTGGACTTCATGATCTTACACGTCTTTTCCATTCTAAACTAACTATGATTCTGTAATTACTAAATTTACAAAATTCAATGATCTAGCGTTACAAACTAGGGAGTCAATTCTCCGTGATACGATAAATGTGCATTATATTTACCTCAGAGCCCACAAGAGTTACATAGGCTGAGCTTCCCTTTAATACACGACATTGGGAGAAAAATTCTCACCAAAATCAAACCCTAAAATTTAATACTTAATAGAACATCGTGCACATTCTATTAATAGGTATGTTATTTATTAATCATCAATCTTCAAAGAAAAGCAAGCAGAATTAAATGAAGACACACACGTGCACAGATTTGGCAATGTAATGCTTTCCAAAGCCTGGAAATCCAGAACTATGTCACAGCTTTATCCTACAGATCATCTTCAGCTTAGTTTGAACAATAAAAGTCTTTTGAACAAATTGCCTGCATTCAACCATCACGATACACTCATCCACAAATAGAGGCTGCATTATAAAGTGTAATAGACCCACGTACCACAGCAGAAAATGAATGGAGTTGAACAAATACACTTGTGGCTGCCAGTTCTTTGCTTCTTTATATTTTAAAATTATTTTTAAAAAAATAAAATAACCTGACTTTTCAGGTCAAGTGTTACGTCCAGGGTACCCAAGCTATCAATTCTACTTTGACAGTTTTTCACTGATCTCTCAATAACAGAATCCAGCCATCCAAAAGAAGTCTGTTAGAAGCAAAGCTGCAAAGATTACTTTTGTTAAAGGAATGAAGGCTGTACTTAGATACATACATATATTTACACAGTTACCATATAAAGATTCCTCTACATGAAATTTCTCAAAACATGAAGACACCTTGAAGCTAAATAATTTTCACAACAATTTCACAAATTATGCTGGAAGGGTTTGATTTTATGACCATTAGATTTCTACCTTAGCTTAGAAAAACAAACAGAAAACAGAAAAAGCAAACAAAAAACCCTAAACATACGAAAACCCCCACCCACAAAAAACCAAAACCAGCCCACTAAAACTAGCAACAACAAAACCCAGTGAAAAAACACCACACATACAAAGCAAATGTTTCGCAACTCAAGAGAAAAGTGCAAATATGAAACTCAGCATAAAGACTTCATTTAATATTTGGCAATACACAAGGATCAAAAGCCGCCCTCCAAAATATAAATGTAAAATATATTTATCGAAAGAGACATGAAATTTACTCCAGTATAAAACAGAAACCTTGCTATAGTAACGTGCTTCCCTGCACTCATACCTTACATAATGCCAAAGAATCTTCACTATTTAATTATGTTATCATAATTTTTCAACCCACTCATCTCCATTTCTGCTCTGAGGATATGAAATATCTTGCAAATATTTCAGGTCAAATGTCAAAAGGGACCTGTCAAGCTTAAAGTAGTAAGGCTCTCTTTTCATCAAATACTAAAAAAAAAAAAAATCCAAGCCCAAACAATCCATATCTGACTTATGCAAGACTCCATTATAAAGAATTCCATATATTACTAAAACAATGAAGCACTTGTACAGACAGTATTCTTTCTCTCCTGCTGCACAAATGTGATTACACACCTAGGCAAGAACAGACCGCAATTTCTGCTGTGATTTTTAGAACAGACCATTCAAATCCAATTTTATACAACAGATTATGTATGATGAAGAGGGATAACGCACTTTTAAAATTTTCAAAATTAATCCCAATTACTTTAACTAAATTGTCACTTGTTTGATACCTTAAATTACTTTTCAGTTTACTATGATAATGTGCATAAAATTCCATTTTCTTCTTCTTAACAGGCTATGTGCAACAGCTTAGACTGGATTGTGTTTGGTAAAGATCTGCAATCACATTGCACCTCCTTTATCACCACAAGCCGTCTTACACTGTTATTTCCACACACTAATTAGAAGACGATCTGCTACACTAAAATGACAGAAATGCATTTTGAATATTGGAAAATCACCTTTCTTTTGCAGTGGTCACAACCACAGATGTGAAAGTTTTCTGTAGGAAGTGAAAAAGCTGGTAAAATTGGGAATTCACTGTAAATTAAATTATTTAATAATTTTTGAAGGACTACTTGACAAATTTTGGCTAGAAGACAACCTACCAAAAACCAATACGAAAGGATAGGAAATGAGGTTTTACAAAACCCCAGCAACTCGAAAGAATAATCTAAATACATCTATCTAGTGCTGTTTATAGACATTGTGAAATATTCCCTTCAGACAGGGCAATCGCATCTCCTGCAGGGCACGGAGGATCTCCTGCAACTCCTGTCATTGTTGCCAGCCCTCCCTGGCCATGCTGGACACGTTGCCATGTGCACACTGCCACAAGATGCCGTGTTTAGGCAACAGAATTAGGTGTTCAAAGCCTTACTCACTGTTTTAAAGCCTCTGTTTGGTAAGGCAAGATTCACTTTTGCCAAAAGGTGAGATAATGTTTACACAGACACATCTCAATCATTTTTCCACTCAGCAAAGTAACACACACTGCTTTTCTATCTGCATTCAGCAGCAATACTGAAAATAAAACACTAATAAGGGATAGATTTGGCTATATTTGTGTCTAGCAGGCAGAAGAAGGGCAACAGTGTCCTTCATCAGAAACCTGTTACCATTTGACACATTAAAAATTTAATTAAATGGAATTCAATCACTCCAAGTACAAAACCCATGCAGAGTAAGAGAAAATGATGATGACTTGACTGTTTCTTGCAGCCCACTGTGCCTGTACAGCAATTATTGTTCATAACTAAGCCTCATGGCTTTGGCACTATGTTCAGTGTCTGTACCTTTGTCACTAGATGGTCACATAAACATGATTTGTCTTCCCCCTGTACTCCTTTCAGCTGCTACCACCAGCCATCCTACCAACTGCTACAGTAGTCCAAAATCACAGAATCACAAAATATGCTGAGTTGGAAGGGACCCACAGGGATCAATGAGTCCTCACTCCTGGCCCTGCCAGGAGTCACACCATGTGCCTGAACTTGATCCAAATGCTTCCTGAACTCTGTCAGGCTTGGTGCTGTGACCACTTCCCTGGGGAGCCTGTTACAGTGTCCAAACACTGAAGAGCCTTTTTCTATTATTTAACCCATTTTTTACAACCTGTTACAATCTCATTTGACAAGAAAAACTATGATGTGATGTAAAAGACAGCTGAAAATGCTATGTTTATTCAAGTATAATTCTCTATCTTCCATTTCATGCAAAACAGTATCAAGTCAAAGAAAGAAAATCAACTTCAAAACTGTACTACTACAGGCATTAACTACATCAATTTCCCTTCCCTCAGGCCTTCATTCCTACTTGCTAAGAACTACAAGATAAACCTAGAAGTTTATTTTGTTTCCTGAAGAGAACAATAAAAGGGAACAAAATCACTTCCTAATCACACGTTCCTCATAAATCAGATTTATAACCTAGGACATTTACTTAAGCATCAAAGTCAGAATCAACTATGAAAAGCGGGAAACTACTTACACTGACTGATCCAGCCCTAGTCAGCATCCCGAATTATTCACTGTGGGTGGTACTTGTCTGCTGGGTTTGGGGGATTTTTTGTAAGCTGACTTTGAAATTTACCAAGCAGCACATTTACAGATAAAAGCACAGGTTGATACTCATCCTGTGCTTTATGGATAGGGCAAGCTGTCTTTCCTACACTTCGCTTCCTGAAAAAAAAAATTAATACAGAATTTAAGGGGGATAATTTAAGGATAAAACTAAATCCCCATGTCCTTGAACACCAGAAACTGCTGTGGATTTGTTTCCTTCTCAGGAGACTGTTTCAGACTTAAGCTGAGAACATGCTATTTGAAAGGTAGGCACATGAAAACTGACAGCTATATTAAGCAATATTTTATAATAAAGTCCTCCAAATTTCAGGATGTTTGAAAGATGAACAAAAACACTTCAGTAAAACCATGTGATTCTCAAACAATAATACGAATGGAAAGAAATACGAACATAACCCTAAAATAAAGCTAAAATCCTAAACCCAGCCTCCCCTGGAGCAATAGCCTCAAAACTTGCTTTTTACAACTCATTAATATAGTTACAGCCTTCCTCCAAATGTTCTTGGGAGCACATCTTAATGTATAAATATTTTATTGACCTTTGCCTCATTATAATTAACTCACTGTCCTCAGGAAGTCTCTTGGAATAAACCCTTCACATCAGCAAAAAGCACACTGGCTTAACGAATACTGGTACAGTCATGTTCTGAACAACCCAGACTGACAGGCACAGCTGCTTGAGAAATGTCAACAAAATTCAAGTAAAATATAAAATGTCATTAAAAAAATCCGAAACAAAACACCACAAAAACCCAGAAAAAACAGAAAACGAACAAACAAACAAACAAGTCTTGATATTGTTTGAATTTTGTTTGGCTAACTGCAATTCCAACTAAGATTTTATTCACTGCTGCAGAGTTATCTAACATAAGAGAGTGTATTTAAGTGAAATTACGTTACCACAATATCCACAATTTTTGCTAAGTAATAACCTCTTCTGTTACAGATTTTCCAAAAGTAATGGATTTTTATGAAATACTTTTTAAGGAGACTGGTATCACAGGAATGCTGAAGATTAATTAAGATTTATCTTCCAAGAATGTTTGAGCAGCACATGAAGGTAAGACACTGATTCAGTCTCTGAACAATGAGGACTTGCTGAATCAGGTGAGGGGGAAAAGCACCTGGTTCTGGAAGAAGAGATAATTATGCATTTACACCACAGGATGGACAAATACTGTTGAACAATCAGGCATATTTAGGACCGGTTTTGTACTTTGTTTTACAAGCTGAAGGAGTTCCTTCTTAATATGAATTTTCCATGTATGACATACATAGTTTTATGGTACATACACCATAATCACAGTAGCAAAATATGTAAGATAAACTGTATTTGCTTAAAAGCCAAAAAATCTATATTGAAAGACAAGCCTAGCATAAAAATGCCAGGCTCTATATAGAGAGATTTTTCACTCTTCGTAGTTAATTCATGGGAAGTTACCTCTGTGCCTCTGGAGTCCATCCCCACTAAAACTTCCACATTAAAAGCTTTCCAAGTCCTACTTACCTCTTGCAGTTAAGTGCAAGGAGCACATAAGCTAGGATCATCAAGTGCCTGACAATGCTGGAACACAAAGTATTCTGCAACTGCACTGCAGTCCTCCCTAGGGATTTCCCTGGCTGTTCCCTGAACCACCTTCTTTCTCCCTTCTGAGAAGAACAACTGAAATACGACCCTTGCCAAACCAAGATAATTTTGCAATTACCCACTGCCACTTCCACCGGAGCCCTCACTACAACTTCACTTAGAGTCTACATGGCATTCCGGCCACTATAGTGGTGATTTCAAACCTCAAAAAAACTTCAGACATATGTAATGAGAAAAAATAAACAAACAAATAAGTTACCCAGTTTCAGACTTACATGACACCCCGATTTGTAAGGAAATATACTGGCCAGAGGCCAGAAAGAAATCGAACCCAGTGGCAGTTCCTCTAATAAGAGCTCATCTTGCCAACAGTTACGAAAATGAGATCCTCAAGACAAAGTCACATATCTCATTAACAAATTGTTCTCTTGGTGCCAGACCTAACATACTGTACCTTAAAACCCCAGTCCTCTGTCAAGACAAGTAGAAATACTCACCAGCATATTTTTTACCTTTTTAATTTTTTTCAGATAAAAGCTTTCCTTCTCTTGTGCTTGAGTTTGAAGTGAACTAGCATAAAGCTGACCTGACATAAAATACTTAATACGTACATCTTTAAATTATACAGGTGGTCTTTAAAACACCCTTTCTTGGAAAACCACAGCATGAAGAATACACATTACAGCACATTTTGGTACAAAATAGTATATGAATATCCATGTCAAACAGTGTCTATACACTTTTATGTGTGGGGTGCTGGACAAATCTAACCTTACAAACATGGGAGCTCCAGTTTGACAGGGATACAGACAAACCAGAAAGACTCCAGGCAATATTACTCTGACCTTTGTGAACCAGTTAAACCACCGATGCCATTGTCCCAAGCACACTCAACAGTGCAAGGCCAACCTGCAGCACTTCCCATGATGAGAGACTACTGGGGGGAAAGCTACAATGTGCACATGATGCCTTGCCATGATTAGTCCTGCTAAGCAAAGGTCACTGCAATCCAGCAGGTAAAATCCAGGAAGTTAATGCAAGCAAAAACTTAGGAAGTCCTCATGAGAGAGAGTACAAAACTCTGTTGAAGGAACAGCTTTTTCATTATTCTTATAAACATACAGTAACACATCCGTGTCACCACTTACATCCTGTAACATGGGTATTGGAAGTTATTAATTTTGTGTGTGATTCCATGTTAACTTCATTATCACTGAATGATAAGGAGTTAGCAGACGGGGATTTATTCCATTTTAATAAAGCTTTCTTAGAGGCTGGGATTTATTGCCAAAAATAGCTACGTAAGTATGCAAAGTATAAGCCAGTAAAACATGCAAGTCCAATAAAGTTTGTTTCCATCACATATCAATAACCTGGACTTAGAAGTGAGAGCTAAGATTTCACTCTCACACCACACAACTGTTATGATGTGTAACTTGTCTGCACAGATTAAAAGCTTATTCATACACAGGTAAAATGCCAGATATTCACATGTAATATGCCCTAAAAATGTGTTGTGCATCAAAGAAAAACACACAACACTATTTCAAGAATTAATTTTATTTTGATGTTACTGCCCATACAAATATGAATTCTATAATTAAAAGAAAATACTGCAAGTATGTACTTCAGGCTTTAAAAGCATACAAAGACTTCTAATTACTCTCTTACATAAAAGGTAAGTATGCCTAAAAAATGTAAGACAATATTTAATCTTAAAATAAATACTGAAAAGGACCACTATTTTAGCAGAACTATTTTACAGTAGTATAATTAATAATTTTCCTGAGACTCACTAGTGTACACCACATATATTCACACATAGATTGGCACTAATCTACTTTTAAGAAGAGAATCCTAAATTTAAATCCTCAGTTATGAAAGCTTTTTGACTAACACTGCACTTCACTATTTTATCACTATTCCATTATTTCACTATATTAAAGACATATGTCACATTCTGGGGACAGATTAAGTAGTACCATCTAGAATATATGTTAAGTATCCGAAACAGATTATGGTGATGTGGACCTCTGCCAGACCACAAAGCATTACAATATCAGAGCTTTGCTGAGGAGATCCCCACCAATGTTATGGTATATGACTTTGAAGTACTTTCCTTTTTGAGATGAAACATACTGGTTTTTTCAGTCTCAAAGAAAAACACATATAGCTTCCTTTTGTTTGTTTTGAAATTGCCGTCCCACTTTTATCAAATGCTTGAGACAATTTCTTATGCAACATGAAACAGTTAATATTGCATAATGAAGAGTTCAGGACAACTCTTCAAAAAAGAAAAAAAAAAAAAAGAAGCTAAGCTTTCATTTCCATCCAAATGGCTGGTAGATTCCCAGATTAAAATCCAGATCCTCAGATGCAGCTAAAGAGCACTCAAGGATAAAACCACAGTTGTTCCTTTGTCAGTGGTCCAAGCCACTGACAAAAATCAGACTGGCCTGAACAGTAATGTGTGTCAGTGCCCAAGGGAGCCTGAAACCATCACAGTAGGCACACACCAACACAAGCCCTTCCAGACTGCATCCCTGTGCAGCTGAGCAGGGAGTATCATTCTGGTACCTAAGTCTCACTAAAGCACAGATTTCTTCTTAGGCAGCAGTATGTTTTACCAACCAAACTCCTAGACAGAATCTCTGGATTTACGTGGTTAGTCTGTATCAGCTAAGCAAGGAACTCCCTGAGTTTTATGTATTTTTGTCTCCATAACAACAGTGTCATGGAAAGCAGTCTCAGCTAAACTCTGTCACAAGCTTTCCATTTAACTCTAAACTGTCTCTCCAAAATTATTTTCAGTGAGTAGCCAAAGCAAAACAAACCCACAAATGTAAACCTGTCGCTGGCAAGCTATTTTCAAATTTCATTACAGAAAGGAGAAAGAAACACTCCAAGATGCTGATGGCAGGGTCACAGCTGTGCAATCTGCCAAATCTTCACCTTGCACAAAGTTTCTACTTATGGAAAACGTACACTATATTTTTTTAATCAGATTTTTAACATACTTCCAAAGTCTTACTATAAATTGAGAGCAGGCCGTCACTATGGATGGTTTGCAAGCAGCAATAAACTTATCCTCTGTCAAACAGCTAAACACATTCCCAGTTAGTGACCACAAAATGCACCAAATTTCCACAAATATATAAGACTTGTCAGCTGCAACATTTAAGTATTTCTGCAGAACTATACTTTTGAGGCCCAGTACACCTACAAATAAGGTCATGACTTTCTCTTTAAGTGCTGCTGTCAAAAACAAATAGACTTTATATATAATCTATCTACATTGTAAGAAAGCTTGTTTAGAAACTTCTCTCATCAAAATTTCTTTTCAGAGTTAAAAAAAAACTCCACAGGATTGAAGTGCATAATGTTATTTGCAGAACCTCAACTGATGTTTCAGCGACCTTTTCTTTTACCAGTTCTTGCAGGGTCTTGATTACTCATGTTTTTCTTCCCTCAGCCTCTCCTCACCATCAGCGCTTGCAACACTTAATGGTACATCTGTGACCTCGTATTTGTCTGGAGGTACAACAAATCAAAAATGTTCCAGTCATTGCTTTAAGATATTCTGAAACATATACATAACAGAAGCTGTCAAAATTAAAGGCTGTCCTTCTAGAAGAATTTACAGGATAATTTTTACCAATAACTGAATTCTAAAAGTTTTTAAATTATGCCAAAACTGGTGAAGAGCTGGGGTCTCAAAGTTTAGACTTGTCATGAAAATAATGACATGACATGAAAATTTCTCATTGACATTCTGCTCATTTCCAACAACTTCTAAAACGGAAACAGCACACTCAGTCATAACCCCTTAATAATTATCATGAGCTAAAGTTTATGCATGCAAAATTGTGGCAGGAAGACTTGCTACTTCAGTAGGCTCAATTAATTGCTGTAAAAACAGACGTCATGTGAGAGAGAGTGCTGATCAGCAGCAACACCTTTTATGAAATTAGAATAATAACCAAGCTACTGGATCCAATACCGTACTCAGAAGAGACTGAAAATAAGCTATACAACCTGTTTTACATAGAGCCACAAGAATGAGTGGTCACGTTCCAGATGTTTCTGGACTCTTGCAAGCTAGTGTAGCACTCACAGGCTGAATTAGAACCGAGGTCTCCATTCTGCTCACTACTGCATAAGCAGATACAGAGACATCACCAAAAGTTCACACTCTACCTTTTACTGAGTAGCAAAGCTGACTGACCAGAAATCTAAAAGAAGTAAATCCCACTTACTGCAAACAACATGACCATGGTTTTCAACAAAAGTTGTACTTAGGAAGAACTCTCAATTAAAAAAACACAGCAAAGCATGCCCATAGTTATTTTGTTTACAGTATCGTGAAAGTATTGCTTACCAAGTCTGCTGCAAGGACCACAGTCAGACAAGCTAATTTCCTACTACAGACTTCAGATAAGCCAAGGAAGTGAGATACGAACTTTGAATTATCTAAAATTTAGGCTTATATATGCACAAACTTGGTCACAAGCTCCAAGCTGAAACACAGGCTACACATACCTGAAGTTGTTTCTAATTCCACAACTTGCCCCCATCCAGACCCTGACTGACCTGTCCAGCTACCACAGACGATGCCTGCCCATTTTTTTAAATGCAGAATTGAGTGTTCCTGCTGCAGATGTCATCATTCTACAACACTCAGATACACTCAGCATTTGGTTTTTGCCTCTCAGTCCTCCTGGAACCTGCCAGCAGCAACTGCTGGCTTCCTAGCATTCCCCACAAGGGAGGAGTTAAATGTCCTTCAGTATACATTCTCTCCAGTCAGACAGCAAAAGCAAAGAGAAACCAGCTCAGGTAACAACAACAAGGGCGGGTGGCAGGAAGGAAGGAAGAGTTTATACCACTAGCCTACGGTTCCATCTGAAGTACAGAGCTGCACCGAAGCCCAGCACAAGCATCAATCATTACCTGTCTACAGGTTACAGCTGCTCATCCCCCAAGAAAATGAGAGGAGGGACAAGCAAACATTGTTTCAGAGTATGTTTAATGTGTTACGTAGCATATTATGAAGTTTCCACTACAGTATACAGTATCATGCATAAAACTGTCACACTTACTGTTTCTTTTTGGTTGTGACATAAATAGGTAAAACATTTTTTAATCTGGAGCAGGGGGACGGGGGCAGGACGGGACCCCAAACCTTGGGCGGGGGAAATGATAAATGCAAATCACTCTGGAGTACACCCAAATATACAGACTCTACATCAGCTTTGGGAAGTTTATCCCTAGCCACTGCTGCAGATAACAGAGAAGGAGGTAACAGCGCTTCATTCCAAGAAAGCACTGCAATATGCTCCAAAGGCTCAAATGGCTTTACATACTGGTTCAATATATAAGCAATAGCTTCTTCAAGCTATTCTAACACAGATCCCATCAATTCCTTTTCCAAGAGGAGGCAAAAAACCCGAAACAAACACTGAGAACAGCAAAAGATAGGCTACTCCTACCTGTTACCATCAGCAAACAATTGTGAAAAATGAAAAATGGGAAGGAAAAATATCCACAGAGAAAAGCTCAAGATCCTATTTTTACCAGAGAATATGATGAACTTTCAACACATGGGCAGTACAAAGATACAGAAGAATAATTAGAGTTTTATCATTTAAAAAAGGTAAATCTAACTTCCAACTATCATGCAGAAAGGCTACTAGGAATACATTCATCTTCAAAACCAGAAGGAGCTGCTGAAGGCAAAATGAAAAGCAGCTAAAACAGAAGAACAGAGATGCATGACTTCTCACATTTTGTTTCAATACATTCAAATGCTATCAGCGAACGATGTACACCTATTTTCCTTAATGAAAGAGTTGTTTAGATTGATTGAACAATGGGCAACAAAACTCAGCTGCCATACAACCAGCTGTTGACTTATCTGAGTCTCTCATGTCTGAACATTATTCTTGGATTCCAAGAGTCCCCTGCTGATGTAGCATCAGTTACACCCATTCTTTTCCACTGTGAGCCTCCATTAATATGTATTAAAAAGGAAGTCTATATATAGGTTAAACTACTCATCATCATTCTATATTAAATTTCCTAGAAAGAGAACATTCTCCTATGCATTCCCATTAAAGATGCTGATACTAAGGTTGGAAAAGACCCTGAAGATCTTTATTTGTTGTTCCTCCCTCTTTTAATATTGTTCACATGTAAGCATTTTAGATCAAGCAACTGTCTCACACCAAACATTCAGTTTGCTTAAAAATAATCTCTCCCCTACCACCTACATCTCTTAAATACAGCATGTGGATTCAACAGCTGTGCACATGAAAAATTAAAACCTTTAATTTTCGACAGATTCCAGCATTCTGGTGTTTAACAAATGCAAAAAGAAACCAAGCAAGCAATCAAATTCCCACCATGAGCCGAAAGCATCACTCTCCCTTACTTCTCACGCAGAAGAACTGGGTATCCTAGAGGTATGGAAAGAACTGCCCAGAAAGAAAGTGCTGGCAAAGCCTTTTCATGCCTACACAAAGTGCACCAAATACAATAAAAAAGGTGGACACCATTAAGACTTTCTAGTCCTGCAGGCTGCTGTGGGCTTCTAAGATCCCTGAAGAATTCTAAGTGTCACAGGCACACAGAATACAGAGACACAGCTCCCCAGATTCGCTCCACTGAAATAAAGAGGATTATTCAATCGAGGAATAACTTCTTGACTGAGTGTAGGATTTTCATAGTTTGCTTAAAAATAGCCAGCTATAGTGTTTAAACAAGTATCAAACTATTTTCATTTGGTCCACTCAAAAAAAACAGTGTAATTAATTTCACAAGCCCATAAACCACCTCATTCTATTTCTCACTACAGAAGACATACAACTTGCAAAGTGCCCAGATGTTATTCACAGTCAAGCTCTAACTGCTACCCAATGGTAAAACTGATAAATTACCTGTTGAAATTACTGAACATAAACACACAGTATCACAGTGTTGATAAGGTTGGAAAAGACCCTGAAGATCATCAAGTCCAACCTATAATCCAACTAAAACCTAACAGCTATAACATTTATATCAGGACCCTCAACACCTCATCCAGTCCACCCTTAAACACTCCGGGGACAGCGAAAATCAGAGGTGCCCTGCTGCTGCTACAGTCAGAGAAAAATTGAAATAAATTAGGCTGCAGATGTGCAGTACAGGCTTTAAGAACTGGTCCATACATGTCAAGTCCTAATGAAGTACATGAAACTACTCAGGTAGAGAGGTCAATATTGACAGGCTTCATTCCAGGACAGGAGTTTTACCAGTAAGAAGCACACGTTGCTAAGGAATAATGGATCAGAAACTTACAATACCAGGAATGTGGTGTGTCACTCTCCAATTTATTAGTGGAATGCAAATGATAAAGTACTGTGTTAATTATTTAAGAGATGCTGAAATGGTTAGCTGCTAAAACCTGCTGTAGTTCTGAGTAGAAGTCAACCAAGTGTCAGAGAAGGGGAGACTGGGTCAAATTATGCCTACTTAAAAGTACAAAGCCTACTGAAGATCAGATAATTTACTATGAATTTATGTAGAGCAAATAATTCTCCAAGGTGGGACAGGAAGACAAATTAACACGTTTTCAAAAGGCAACAATTATAATATTATTATTATGAGAAGGTTAGGTCATGAATCTGACAAACAGCTTCAAACATAATTACTATAATACTTCTGTAATTCATAGCAGATTTACTAAGTGCAGTGGAGTCTTCATAATATGACACTCCATCACACTGATGCCAGCTCCTAGAGAAACGGGAAATCAATTTTTTTGCAAATGCAAATGATACAGTGGGTGGATAAGAGAAATGCAAACTGCAAAATCCTACACTAAACAGAAACACATATAAACACGGTGACGGCCTGGTAAGTGCTCCTCTTTAAAGAGCAAACAAATAGTGGCAAAAGGAGACCCAAAAGGAGTTTTCAAGCACCCTTTTTATAAAGTAACACTTATTAGTTGTAATTAATAACTGAAATTTCTACAACACTTCAAACTTTCAAAGAGAAAGTGCAGAAACTAAAAGAGAAATTATTCCACAAGATGACAGAATATATCTATTTATTCAGGTAAATTATATTGACATTGGTAACATCTTCATTCAAATGTTTCTGAATGACTCAGTATTTAAACATCAGTATGTATAACGAGCTTCTTCCGGATTTGAATAAACAGAGCAGCACCAGGCCCAGCTATTCCCGGCAGTAGTATTTTCACCACATTGTGCCAACAGAAACAAAACTGCATTTTACCTATCTCGAAATCTGTGTATTTTGTGGCAAATGTCAAACACTGCAAGCCTAGTGGCAGCCTCAGGACTCCCAGGCAGGCAGGATGTAGCAGGAGTGTGGAGGTGGCAGCTCAGCCCAGGGTGAGGGAAGAGGAGCACACCTCATATCACAGTCAAGGGACTCCTCCAGGCAACTTAAAAAGCAGCACTGAGAGATTTGCATCTAATCCTCCACAGCCAAGGCGAGGATTTCTGCGATAGTGTATAATGCTAGACAGCCACATGTGAGCAAGAAGGGGGTGCAGAAGGTTTTAACAGTCAGAGAGACTAAAAAGAAGTATGTGAAAACCGATAGCTGAGGAGATTATTGCCTCTGATTTTAAATCCTTTCATCTCTCTTTTCGTCCAGGGGAAGCAAAATTTATTTATAGTGTATTTAGGAAAGGCAGGGGGAAGAAAATAAAAAGCAAGCTTAAAACCGAGTTTAACCGTCCTCAATATCTTACTGTTTCTACTTTCTTTTTCGCCAGAATTCACCCACTATGACTGCCTACAAAAGCTGTGAAGAAAACACTGAAAGTCATCAACGAAAAGGATACCATTATTTCAACAGCCCACTTGCCATACATATCCAAATTAACGGTACATCCTTGACTGAAACAAAGGCTATTCGGTTTTATTGTGATCGCTACCGGGGCAAGTTTTACACTCAAAATAGAATTTCGCCCTGAAAGGAAGAAAAGGGAAAGGGAAGGAGAAAGAAAAAAAAAAAAAAAAAGCACAGAAAAGTCTTCTGCTTTTGGGGGTGGGGGGGGAAGCAAAAAAAGTACCTTCAAATGTGAACAGTCGTGTTGAGATACACGAAAATATTCTGTCCTAAGAATAAAGAACTTATACACTAAACTGCAGCTACAAGTTTTGGAGTTTTTTCCCCCAGTTAAGCGATATATTGAAATACACATCCTAATTTAGGGAAATATATACAAATTGAAAAAGTCGTGCAGAATGGATGATTCCCTAGCAGACCTGATTCACCCTACCTCCTTGTGTCCGGATACACCTTCCTGTCTTAAATGTACCGAGCCGAATATCCAACACAAGCTGAAGTACAGTCCGCCATAAGGAGTACTAGGAGTGCCCTTGAAAAATGTCCAGATTGCAGCTAGTGCACAAAGCAGCTCGCCATGAAAATAAAGCGCATGAGAATTTCCCTGTCGGTCTTGACCCAGCAGCAAGTGAAGGGATTAACTTCCCAGCAACATCGGAGGACAAAGCGACGGCAAGATACAAGTCAAGTTTAAGAGATACAGAAAGAAAGAAAAATTAAATAATTTAAAAAAAAAAACCCTGTCGAGCAATTAGTACCGAATGCTCTACTTCGTATTTATCTTCCATAAAAACAAGCTGGACAGTAGTGCTGTGTGAGACAGGCGTGAGCAACGAGGTGTTGCCTGCCATAGGTAAGGGAGCGCTGGAATCCCCCTTCCCTCGCTACACAGGAGGCGACGCTGCAGATCTCACACTCCGCTACCAAAAAGCGAAGCAGAACCAGCATCTTAGGGCGGTAGGGAGGGTCATTAAGTGGGAACTTCATGTTCCTTAAATATGCAACAGAGACTTTTTATTTTTTTCCTTCCCGCACCCCTCTTCCTCCCATCTGCCCTGCCAAAACCAGGCTGAAATAAACGTTATTCTGTAACAGCACTACAAAATAAAAGAGTGCGAGACTCACCATATCAGCCGGAACGGTGCTGGACATTTTGATGTTACCTTAAATGGCTTAAAACCAACTCAAAAAAAAAAAAAAAAAAGAGGAAAAAAAAAAAAGCAGCACCAAGAGCAGCCCGCTGGAGACCTTCGAGAAGCAAAACCGGTGTCAGCGTCGGCCGCAGCAGCTTCCACGTCCCCTCCGCGAGCAGCAGGGAGGGCGGCGGGCTGGGGAGCCGGAATATCCCGGGGCAGCGGTGCCGGGCTGTGCCGGGGGAGCCAGCGGGAGGCCAGAGATGGCAGCAGATCCCTGTCACCAGCAGCGGCGGAGGCGGCAGCAGCACCAGCGGTGCCAGGTAGACCGGGCGGCAGGACTACACCGCCACATGAGCCGTGCGAGGGCTTTTTCCCCCCTTCGCTGCCTTCTCTCCCGGCCTCGACAAATGACGACGGGATGATTCACGCGGGATAATAGCGCGTCCAAGTCACCTCCTCAGCCGGCGCGGGCGACCCGGGTGCGCAGACAGGACCCGGCTCCTGCCCTGGGCAGGGAGGCGGGAGGGCCGGGGTGGGCCCGGGGCCGCTGGGCAGGACGCCGNGGCGGGGACCGGCCGCCGCGTACATCGGCGTTTCGCCAAGGGCGCCGCTGCCTTCTCGGGGGCGGCGGAGCGCTCCCTTCGCTGCCCCTTCCTCTGGGAGCGGGTGCCGTTCCCGGCGCGTGGCCTGCGCTGTCCTCTTGGATGGCTTCCAGGAAAAAGAAACAGAAAAAAAAAAAAAAAAAAAAAGAGGGTTTTTCATATGATTATTGAATGTTAAGGGATTGGAATGGACCTTGAAGATTATCCAGTCGCAACCCCCCAGCCGTGGGCAGGAACACCTCCCACTAGAGCAGGTTATTCAAGGCCTTATACAACCTGACCTTGAACACCGCCAGGGTTGGGGCATCCACAGCCTCCCTGGGAAACCTGCTCCAGTGTCTCACCATGCTCACAGTAAAGAATTTCTTCCTAATACCCAGCCTAAATTTCCCTTCGCTTTGTTTCTACCCATTGCCCCTTGTCCTATCCCTACAGTTCCTGACAAAGTCTCTTTCCAGTTTCCCTGTAGCCCCCTTTCAAATACTGTTAACCTGCTACATTGTTATGTTACAGTTTTACTTTCTTTTGCTCTCCAGTCTGGGCCTGTGCATCACTTCTTTGTATTTCTCATTTCTTACATTATTCTTCAGGTTTTTCTTGTGTTTCTTTTTTTCATTTTCCCCTAACTGTGTACTTTCAATAATAAAAAAACTACCTGTTAGATACACAGTGCAAACAATGACGTCCAGCTTGGAAGCACCTGGAGAAAGGGCACTCCCTCAGCATGTCAAATGCCCCTTCAAAAGCCACCCCACTTCCTGAAGAGCTCTGATTGTTATGGGTCCAAATTATCTGAGACAGTGTGCGCAATGAGTGTTTTATTCCTTATTTCAAGTGGCTTCTGGAGACCACAATTCAACAGTTGTAAAGTGCGCTCCACCTCAAAGCCACACAAAAATCCACATAAGGTGCAGATCTATTAAAGAAACAAGGTGGCCTTTTGAGAGGGGTGTGGGGAGGCACGTTCACACACCAATATTGTGAAACTGTCCAAGGAAAAAAAATAAATCAAGAAAATCAAGCAGATGGTGACAGATGGTTCCTTTGTGGACAAATCTCGTGTAAAACCACAGGAAATTAAAACAGACTTGTTCCCTTTAATACTAAAACTTTGAGGCTGCCTTTCTTCTTTAGGACTTGATGATGCAAAGGCCATGCCTGGCAAGACATTGTCTCTCGTAGAGGTAATAATTTTTTACTTGGTATTCTACTCCCAAACAGCACACAAGTACTTACTTCAGAAGAGAGATATGACAGCAAGCAGCCCTGTCTGGTACTTGGGAGAAGAGTTGGGGCCCAGCAGAAGTGACCCTACATGTGTGACCGCTGTGAAGATTCTGTACTGTTACACATTGTGTGACTTCAGGCACATCACTCCCTCTCTTGTCATCCTAATTTGCTTAGATGGTACATTTTTGGGAGCTAATGACATCCCTAATCTCAGTCACCAACAATCTTCTAGACACCAACAAGATAAAAAAGCTTGTGTTTGTGGAAGGAATAACAAACTGCTGGTTTTGTTGTGGTTGTCTCTCCATTCCATGTAATATGCATTCCTGGACAACTATGACTTTCTGATTAAATTACTGACAGACCTGGAATAATTTCTATTTAGATTTGCTGAATAGAGTTCACACGTAGAATCCTGCTGATGCAAGCTTTTCCCTGGAAAATCAAACCAAACCAAATCAGAACAAAACAAAACAAAATCCTTATATACAACAGCTTAAATTTATACAGGATATTAAGATCTGCTCCAAGGCCATCCTGCAGACCAGTCCTTCACTCCTCTCAAGCATTTGCCCTGTACAGGTGCCTCGAGGGTCACTTCAGGGTAATTTTGGAGGTATCCTGCCCATACCTTTCCCACTATCACTCTCACAGTAGGGACAAGAGAGAACAGACACTGCAAATACTTTTCAGGCACTGAAAAGATGTCAGTTCACAGCTGTCTCCTGCTGTAAACTGAAATTGGTGGCAACTCAAATATAGGTCCTTGGCCACGCCGTGACAGCTGAGGTCCATAGACCTTCCCACCACCCTGCTACAAGGAAGCACGGCAGACTTTGTAATCCTGTACTGCTCAGAGGGAGAAATCCCTTTTGATGGAAAATCAAGAAGTCCATGTGCCCAAGCAAGTCAGTCAAGGACAGCAACAATCATAGGCCAACTGGACAAGGAGCCAGCAAGGCAAGCAGGCAGCAGCAGGGCACATCCACTGCATTGGAGATGGTCTTTTGTTTAGATGGAGAAATTAGTCTATGGCACATAAAGATAAATGCATCCAAAGGACATAACCACCAAGGAAAGAAATCACCATGATTCTATGGTTTTTGCTTTTTTACCCGTGTTTTAGCAGTCCATCAGGAGGAAGAATCATGTGGGTTTTGTTGATGAAGTAGTGGGGTACAGGAGGAGTCAGGACTCCTGACTACTTTCAGTCCTTGTTACTTCGTGTGTGCAGTCGAGTTGGCCAACATTTCTGCCAAGTGTTGCATAAAGGAGGATTAGCTCCTCTCTGACACCCAGTTCTACTGATCAAGAGATGTCAATTATGTTTTTCTTTATTAGGATTATTATTATCTATTTGAATCTACAATTAAGATTGCTGGCCAGAATGCCACAATGTTAGGCACAACACAGTCCTGAAAGCTTCATCGTGCTGGGTTTACTCAACACCTGACATTTCTATCACATTTGAATTATTTTTTTCACCTGGTTCTCTGTGATGACCGAACACAAATGAATGGAGGATCCAGCAAAACTGGTACATGCTGGAGATCATTTTATGGTGATTGTGTGCTGGACAAATGAAAAAAAAATGAAAAGAGGTGCTACAAGATGATCCTGGTAGAAATTGAACTACATACGATGATAGGGGCAAGTCCCACTAGTTTTGTAATTTGACATGCAGAGTGGCCAAATATAAAACAGAAAAAACATCTTTTCTCTTTGGCACATGCTGAGCAAGGCTGTTATGATAGTATTCATTTCACATTTGTGGAGAGAGGAAATGAGAGTTGTGGTGAGCAGTAGTCGGCTGGAACAAGGACCCTGCAAAAGCATCTCTGAAGGCTGAGTCTGGGATCAGCTTGCAGATAAACCTCAAGCAAGTTCTACAGGCATACATATCTGAAAACAAATCTTTTTCACATCTAAGGATTAAGCAAAAAGGAGAAATGATGTTCAAAGGAAATGCTAGCAACACAGAGATCTTAAAAGGCTATTCTGCTTTTTGGGCCTAATCTTGTACTCAGATGCACAAATCTTGTTTCCATTAAGTCTCCTTTGCAGAACTGTCATATTAATTTAGCCATCCAGGTACAAAATCATTAATCATCATTACTTTGGCAATTTATGGGGGTAAATGATGAAGTACACAACTTGTATTTTGCTCCTTGTTTGAAAAATATGACTTGGCGTAAGTAGAATTGGGCCATGCAGTATAGTATTCCCTTTGAGAAGAATTGTGCCAGGTATCTACAAGTAGACTGAGCTGTGGATTTAGCATTTCATGGCCTTCAGTACTAGTTGAAACCTCACTCTGCACTGAGATGTGCTTAATAGGAATAAAAGATCTGCTATACTAAATCAGATTAGTAGTCCAGCCAATGTGTTACCCTGTCTCCAGCAAGGGCCAGCATCAAATGCTTCAGAAAAAGACACACAAACCTCCACAATGGACCATCACATTATAATCATCTTATTTGCTAAGTTTCCACTGCTGCCAAGGCTGCCAGAGAGGCACAAAACTTCATATCCTTTGTAGGCCTAATGGCAGCATAATGTGTTGTTAACATGTTAGACTGATTGCCACTTTTCAGAAGAGTGGCACTCTCTCCTGACAGTTATTATTGCTGGGATGGGTGACCACATCAAACCTACACCTCAAGACCAGCACTGAAAGCTTTCAGGCCAGTACTGTCCTCCAGTGTTTTCCCTCTGAGGCTGGCTGTGAACACGAGCCATCTTCAGGAGAGGGATCACACCGCCATGAAATTCCGTTAAGGCAATTTCTGATTTGTCTCCAGATTTTCAGAGCAGCCTGAGAAGGTGAAAGACTCTCGAGACAAAGGGTTTAATTCTCTGGGGTTTGGCTGTGGGACAGATCAGGATTCTTTCCCTCTATGGCAGCCACAGAGGCAGGATATCCAGGGCAGTAAGGAACACACTGGGTTACTCAACAGGATACTTTTAATACCTTTGTAGAAACATTTGGCCTTTTTTTTTTTTAACTCTTACAGAGTCAAGTTTGCGTTTAACTCAATGTGACAGTCACATTGAATTCAGGCCCCTTACAAAAAAGCATTCAGGCAAATATCTGCACTGGAAGTGAGTCCTGCTGTCTGCTCCTATGCACCGTTCGTTTCTCATTCTGGCCTCTGGAAAAAACTCATATTTTGTGTGTTCAGATTTTTTTATTTTTCTTTTTACTAAACTGATTCCTTTCCCCATGGAAGAACATTGATTTTTGCCTGTTTGCTCCCTAGGTGTCAAGCCAAACCAGCATGTGGGTCCTATCAGCCTCTTTGTCAATGCCAGCAGGCTACAGGGAACAGCATTCCTCAGGTCCTCACTTTTCTCTGAGCCAGCAGGAGGGAAACTAAAGGACCTCTGAGCTTATTTACTTAGTTTTTAAATTACTTGTCAGACTGATCTTACTGGAAAATAAAACCACTCAAGTATTTAAAAAACTCACATTGTTCCTATGAATGCCTCAATACGCTTTATGGATTTATTTTCCCCCCTCACATTTGCAGTACTTGTGTATAAACATAAGACAATAGGAAACAACCAAGAGATACTGAGTGCCTGGTGTTATTTGTGACCTTCATGACACAGCTGAACTGGACAGGAACCAATCTAATGGGTGTTACAGGGATAAAACACGGTGGTGTTACAGTTACTGATGTCATACATTATGTCAGGTAACTCCTAAGAGCAGAGGTGAAGATTGATAGAAGAGGGTTCAAAGGTAGAATAAGGAGAAGGAATAATAAGAATAATAAGAAATAATAAGAATAATAAGAAATAATAAGAAGTCACCGAGCCTCTTTCAGAGATTACTCCAATCCCTAGTGCTCTTGAGATGGTTTAGCTATCCAAAGATCTGGGAATTAACAGATGCGTCTATCAAGTTCCTACAGAAAAATGACCACGAAAACAATTGGAAGAAGTCTCTTATTTTATAATGGATGAGAAACAGGAAGGAGAAGTTTTAGCAGAAAAGCATCCATCCTTGATCAGCTTCCTGACAATGAGGGGGAACTAGGGGAATCACTGAAGTAATGCTCAAGCTCTGAACTTGAATCTAACAAAACACAGCGGTAAAATACTCTTTACTATCATGAAATTAAATAAATGGAAATTAAGAAGTCCTATAAAACTGGTCATAAGGGTTATGATAGCAAAAATGATAAAAAATTGCCAGAGAAGAGGGAGATCAAATATCATGAAAAGTGCCATACCAAATTAAATGAGAGCTCTGCAAAAAAAAAGGAACAAGAATCTCTGACTCTGGGGAATGATTGTTGCAAAACTGAATGGCACAAAAGAAATTGTCTAGAAAAAAATAAAGCAAAATGCCTGGTCTAAAGTTCAAGACAGGACAGTAGATAAACACCAGGTATCAGTCTCAGACTGATCAAGGATGTAGAAGGAAAATGGCCTTGTAAAGCTGTTAAACATGAGAGCTAAATCTCAAGTTGCCTGTCGATGCAACCAGGATCCCAGTTTTTGTTTATGCCTTACAGGAGCTGCTGCAGCCCAAGGCTGAGTACAGCCTAGTAGCTGCACACAGACAGACTCAGCAGGGACTGTGGGGTACTGACTGTTTTATCATCCCTCTGTCCTGCTGACCACAGCAGGTTATTTATTTTTTACATTATTAGGCAGCTGGGAGTTGTTTTGTTTGTTGGGTTTTTTTACCGTAAGGATCTATAGTGGACAGCTGAACATTAGTGAGTTCCCATTATTGCTTACATGTACTATTCATAAAATTAGTACTGAAAACACTAAATTGAAGTAAAAAGTCCTTTTTTCTTCTTTGATTTTCATGTCTGTTATCTATTCTACTATGCTAGAACTATTCAGTTCTTTGTAATTTAAGGAACTTCATATGTCCATAATTTAACGCTGTTACATGCATATGCTTAAACATATGCTTATATAGGTTCTAAATCTATATGCACATGTGTATGGACTCTCTGAACACTTTTTAAGTTAGCTGAAGCTCTTAGATTACAAGCAAATCTTATTGTAAGCTATTTGAACTGAAATCAAAATCTCAGAATTTGCACTGGGTTAATTTTTGCTTACATACGCTGTGTCAATTTAATGTAACATTTAATTTGCCTTATTCTCCATCTTTCGTTAGTCTTTAGACCAGAAACAATAGCTGAATGAAATGGTGACTAGAAATGCTATTTTTAATTGGCTAAAGAGATTGCTTGACCTCTGGTAACTGGTTACTGTTGTTGGGGAGACTCTCCATGAGTGCTGTTGCATTGTTTAAACATAACAGGACAATAGTCTCATGTCATCCATAGGATATGGAGACACCACAGTTTCGTGCTTCTTTTACTTTATTACTATACATGCGAGGCACAATCGACAAAGACTTCCTGAGGATGAATGTTGTCAGTATATGAAACACTGAATAACTGCTTTTTGTTTTGCTGGATGGTCCCCTTTCTTTCAGCTTTAAAGGGGAAAATACAAGGGGAATAAAAAAGTAGCTCTGGGGAATGGAGTCTTATATACAGGGCTTTTTTAACAGACTTTAGGCTGCATTTTCTTACAATAATTTTATATGAGTTTGACTCCATTGACGTAATCTAAATGACTCTTGGCTTACAATATAAGTGAGGGACTGGGCAAATTAATAGGAACCTGAAATTCCATATTAGTTCCAAGCTCACAGTCACTTGAGTCCTGAATGCTGCCAGTGCTGGGATTGATTTTTTTCTCTATTTTCACTTTCACTCATCATCAGCGTGAAAACCAAGAGGGCTTGATTTCATTCTCACCTCCCTTTCTCATTGTAGTCCCAAGGCCTATGTGGACAGTAGTAGGCATTTGTATTTTAGAGACAGCTGCTCCCAAAATAGTCAGCACTAGAAGTCTTCTAATTGGTTTACTGTCAGCAAGGAAGAAACAGTCTGAAAGACTGAGTGGACAGATTTTACCATGTTTGAGTTTGTTCTGTGTATGTGTAGTTGCTGTTAAAGAGCTTCATTAGCTTTTATTAAATTTAGTTTTATTAATCTATTAAAATTAATTTAATTAGAATTTAAATGAGAGGACAATTTATCAGACATTAGTGCCACTGCTCACTTATGTTACATCTGTCATTGGCAGTGGGCTGGTCTCTTGGGTGGGAGCTGCAGGAACAACAGCTGAATGAGGAGCAACAGCATCTATTTTTGCCCATGTGCCAAAACTTATTCCACATATTCAGATTCCTTTTATTGGAATGCTAAGGATGGGATTCAAGTCATCTAAACCTAGCCCTCTAAAAATATTGGATATCTTATCTAAGCTACTTGTCTGATCTCCATCTGTCATCAGTGGAGCAAGGTACATCCACCACCTTGACCTCTTAGATAAGATGCTTAACTTCCTTCTATTGACCATTTTAAAAGCCTGCACAATTAGTTTAGACTAGACAGTCAATTATTATACAGCCGAAGATAGCCTTGGTGAACTCTCTCCAATCTCTTTCACTTCTCCCCACCACCACAGTGTTTTCAGCCCCTCACATTGCTTAGCTGGAAACTTAACCATGACTTGATGGTCAGGGCTGTTCTGCACCAATGCACTCAGACCTTGGCATTGTTCATGTTTCGAAGTGCTGAGATCCAGCTCCAAGGAGGCTGCAGATACTTATATGGGACCTTCAGCATGAAAGCAGTACCACCCTAGCAGGAGTCAGTGAGCATAGGCTGAAGGAATTAGATAACAGCAAGCAGAACTAGTTACATACTTAAGCAAATCCATAAAATATGGCAGGATCAAGCCTTCAATAATAAGCACCTCAAGGCATGAAAATGTTCTTCTTTTGCTTCCTTTGCAGCACAAAACTTTATATTGTCACTTAATTAACTCGATTTTCAAACTGATGAATAATGAAATAACTTTGGGAGCATTACTCTCATGGCATCACTTGAAACACCTCGGTGCTCTTCTGAGAGAGGTAAGGAGGTTATGGGATGCCTGTTCTGCTAAATGAGGCTGCTTGGTGATCACAGCATGTGCTCTGGAGTCTGCAACACCTGGTCCTTGAGGTGCAGCCTGGCTGCTATTAAACTGCATGGGCAGAGTTCCACTAGCCAGGTAAGAGTTGCATCAGGTCTGAAACCCTTTCATTTTTGCCGAAGGATCCTTATATACGACGTCGAGGACACAGTGAGGGAGCTGATTGTTAAAGGCATGTTGGAAGAGAAAAAAGAGAGGACATGAAAGCTTGGGAAAAACATGTCTACGTAGATCTCTTCTTCTTCATAGCTTTAATATGTCATGTAACGTGTGCATGCTTTCTAGTTCACTGCCGCAGATTTCTTTGTAGATGCAGCAAGAGGTAGTTCTCAAACAGAGACTGGTTATGCAGAATATTAGAGTATTTCAAGAGTATTAAAAATGCCATCAAACAAAGGTCTTGTTCACTTTCCCTGCCCTTTCTGCAACAAACGACTGCAGTAAAAGTGAACTCTTGCTTTTCCTTATTTATGAAACACCTCTTCCCTTTTTTAA
Organism: Pitta sordida; assembly: GCA_013390025.1. Lineage (NCBI taxonomy): Eukaryota > Metazoa > Chordata > Aves > Passeriformes > Pittidae > Pitta > Pitta sordida. Next base: position 248,033 of record WEKX01021144.1, read on the forward strand.
GGAAAACTCATTTTCCTGTGCTTTAGAAGGTGTGTAAGTGGCAATTGAGAAAGCGGGTGAAAGGTGCACATCATAGTAGTGGAACAAGGCAAGTACCAAAAACCAAAAAGCTATTCAGATTTTTTTTCCTGAAAGAAAAGGAATGAAAACTCTCATCAGACTGAATTGTTCTATTCCTGATTACTCTGTGTAGCATGATGAAACAAAAAACACATTTTCATTTTAGCTTTCACTGCAAACCTTTTGACAAACAACTGATTTTCAAAGCAACATATTTCTGTAGGCTGTCAGTGATCCAGCAGAGCTCTCACGCTGCTTTGACTTTTCCACCTCCCAGGAGTATCAGACATTTACAATTCTTTCCAGGATCCTAGCAAATTTAATAATATAGGCAAACTTCTCCACAGATTGATTTTGGATTTACAAGGCTCCTGGCTGTTTGCTTGCATAGATGTAACCAACAGGCAGACCCCACACATCAGTCTTAAAAAAAACCCCAGCCTCATTTACACAAAATAGATTTTACTCTTCAACCTCTTCACAACTGAGGCTGGCAATGTATCACACTTGGCCATAAAAAATTCTTCCGGAAGGAACTGGTCTCAAACAAGCCAGCTTAAATAAGATCAGAAAAACCATCTCCAGTAATACCATCTGGTGACTCTTAATCACATCCGAGCCTAGAATGTGGCAAATATGAGTCAGGTTAAAAAAGACATGAGAAAAACAGTGTGAGCAGGGATCCACAAGAGTATTAAGTTAGAGCAGTTTGCAGCCTGTAGCATGGAGAAGAGCAATAAGGAGGAACATATAGGTAAGAAAATCATAAACTCAAGGACTGAAGCAATATATTCTCATTAATATGCAGCCATTTACCAACACTACCCTGCCCATTCTTACATCTGGTTTTAGCTTAGTCCTTGTGTACTGCTCAGGTACTAATGCAGGTACTGACTTGAAAGACAAGTGTAGAGTTGAGCACTGTATGTTCGCCATAGTGTCACCAGCACAGGACCATCCTTCCCCTGTCTGGTAGCCATGGCAGTAGTCTATGCCCTCTTGAAAATACACAAGAACCGCTGTTGCATTTTCTGTATTTTTTAAGCCATTGCAAATATTTTGTAGAACTTGAATTTTTGTATGGAAAACTGTAAGTTTTTTTCTTTTCTACGTTTGCTTTTCCTTTCCTATAGTTGAACCATAAATAAACAACAGCCTTTAGAAACTTGCATCAGGAGCAACAAGGAGGTGGATGACATGCCAAGAGCCCTACTCTTTAACCCTTCTGCTCTCAGCTCTCTGACCACCGTCTCTTCCCTGAGGGAGAAGCAAAATTTTGTGTTCTGAGGGATCAGTACATACTTTTCTGACATCTGAGCATGTCTCAGATCAAGAACCTCCCTTGGAAAATACTGACACACATTAGAAAAAAACAAATCAGGCCAGAAAAAAATCCCATCTGTTAGTTTCTTAACAGGTTTCACATTTGTTTCAAGGATGTTGGTTATAAAAACTCACCCCAATAACATAACCAAATAGATAAAATATTAGCTCCCCAATTCAGAGAGAAGTCTTCTACAGCAACTCTGAAGACTTAGGAGTAGACTCCACTCAAAGCCATCTGAAAGGTTGTTGTTTACCTTAAGATGGTAGGTGTCTTCAGAGAGGTGAACCACATTTTGGCAGCCCATCTCTCCTCTGACCAGACAGTCAGACAACATGGCTGGCTTAGATTAGATGCCTGACTCCTTAAAAGCTAAATTTAGGTGATGGGAATCCCAATCTTAAATCTTTAATCTTAAGACAAACTGAGAGGTTGTGGGTCCTCCAACAGAGTTAATTGTTCCTTTTCCAAAAATTCAATTGCTTCATGTCATGCCAGATCAATTTTAAACAGTGGTTGTCTCTCAGCTGAAATGTGGTACTATGCTATTCCTGCTGCCAGAGCATTCCTGCTCTGCTGATAATGCAACAAAAGGGGGAAAAAAAAGCCCTCTCCAGCTCCACAGTGAGTAGTGAGAAGCCTTGGGCTGAGAACAACAGAGTGCTCAAGTGATTTTGACCAGCAGATCTGTATTACACAACCTTTACAATATTCAAACAACAAAGCACTGTGCTCCTCTTAGAACAGCAAACCACTTTGCACACAGTAGTGAAGTGAGATGGATAGCTAGAGCACATTGATACCTCAACAAGGCGTCCATGCCTAACCTTTCCAGCATTAATCACTGGAAATGCTCACACTATCAATGAGTTTTTGCTTGTACATTATGAAAATACATAGTGAAGTCAGGGGCAAGGCAATGGCACAGAGCCCCAGGTAGCCTGAATATCCTGTACACTGAAAGCTGACAGTGTGTCCTTATACAAGAACTAAAACACTCTGCTCAAAAATCAAGACAATAAGAAACATTCAAAAGCTACTCCTGGTACCAGTGTATTTACTGCTTCTCACTTTGAAACCAGAGAGGGCTTGTGCCTTTTAAAACTCTAAACACACAGAAACCAGAAAATGCAATCACTTAATTTTATAATAAGACCCAGGTGCAGGAACCATGAGAATTTTCTTCATGGTGTTGAACTCCACATCTCACCCTGAGAGAAACCACATGCTGGCTTTGGCTCCCACCGCTGTCCCTGAATGCCTTCCGGCTTGGAGAGGAGAAAGCCTTCTCTAGTTACCTTCAAACTTGTCCTTGGAGTGCAGAAAGAGAGAGAAAGGACAAACCTGTGTTGGCATCAGGAAAAGACTAGCGTCTGAGCCCCTTGATAAAAAGTGAGTGCACAGCACTACAGGCGGTGTCGTAGTTTCCCTTAGCCAAAATGTGTCTGCAAAACTACTCCTGTCTCTGGAGACAGCAGCAGAAGGTCCATTGCCATTCCTACACTTCTTCAGGGAAGACAACATTGGACAGAGTAAATATTACCAGTCCCACTCACTGCTGCTTGCTACTGCTCTGCTTCATCGTTGAAAGCACAATGAATATCATCTGTTTCTGCTAGTGGATGCAAGAGAAGTTACGGATTTGATGAAGAGTGAAGAAAGAAAAAGTTGCTGTACCCAGAAACAGATTCCTGCAGACATAATGCTTGTAGGAGGCATGATCACAAGTAGCTACTCTCCGCCCTGGTCATTTCCATAGCACACAAAATTCTGTTGCAGCCAGCTCAAAACATGGTTATCTGGATGGACTTACTAGTGTGCCAGCTTCACACTTACAGTCATGAGCACAGCTATCCACATCTTCCCCTTAATTCCTCCCAGTACATCAGTGACAGGGAGGAATTAAAGAACTACTTTTGGAAGAATAGGCTAAACGCAAAGATTAATGGTGGTTTAATATGAGGAGTATGTCACACCGAGTCAGGAAGAAAATCACAGAATATTCTGATTTGAAAGGGACCCATAAGGATCATCGAGTCCAACTCTTAAGTGAAAGGTCCCTACAGGGATCGAACCTACGACCTTGGTGTCATTAGCACCGTGTTCTGATCCTAAAGGTCTACAAAATTCCTGGTATAGTAATTTCAGCTTCTGGAAGCACCTGCGTGTTTTGGAGTGACTCCTTGCCTTTTTCAAAGCTGTAACTCATTCAGGAAAACAAAATGCTTTTTTATTCCAGCAGCATTCCACCCTGATACCAACACCTTTGAGGAGAAATGGTTCTCACTTGACTTGTCTTCGAGTGTGGTGCAGCTTGTGCATAGAGGTGAATGAGGCAAATAAGGTCAATGTAATGAGGTACACAAAGGGGTTCCAGGCCATCTTGACTGCCAGAGACAGGCAGCATAGCCAGGACAAGGGAGTGAAAGGGGTTCAGACCAAAGAAAGATAAATGTAAGCTTCAGCCATGTGAACAGAGGCAAGAAACTCTTGGCTAAAAGTCATTCTCTCTCTTTCAACATCGCAAGACCCTGATGTGTCACCATATGCCTTGTTTGCAATGCTGAGGAAGGGAAGCTGGTGGACGTGATTTCCTTACACTTCTGGACCCTTTCAAGCCCTAACAAAGACTTATTACTTCTGACATTGGATTCCTGTATCTGATGAACCCTTGACTTCTCTAACTTGAATAAGTAGTTTAATTCATAGAAGAGCTGATTTCATTTGGTGTGTTGTCATCACAGCATCGTTCAACACAGGATAGGAAGGTGACCAGGAAAAAGTGAAATTAATAGTGCTTTCATATTGTCCTCCTAGAAGAGTGTGAACAAAAAAAAGCCATCATTGTAGAGGAAATATTGCAATGTCTGTATGGAAAGGATTCATGCTGCTGTTTGCTCTCTGGCTCATTTTATTTGCATTCCACCACCACCTCCTTATTGTAAGATAGTAAGTTCACAGAAACCTCTTCTCCATTGACATTTCACCTCTATTTCATTGGTTCAGACAACTTGCAGTTGCTTGGGTAATACTTAGTCAAAGGAAACAGCCCAAATCAGATCAAACATTCTTTTCTTTAACAGAACACTTACAAGCAAACTAACGGAAATATTTTTGAAATATATGGTTAGTATCGTATGTTCCTAATTTTGTTGGGCTACTAAATTAGGGCAATTGTAAAGGGAGACATTATATAAATCCTGTGTGAACATATGACATTTTTTTCCTTTCTGAGATTGCAGACTGAATCTAGGCAATCCTGTTAACAAAATGAGCCTTGTCATTTGCAGAGTGGTGCTTAATGACAGTTGTCAGTCATCACTAGGTACTGCACTCAAGGGACATCTTGATATGTCTGTGACAAACAGATTAGATATTGTCTGGAGAGGGTTACATGGCAGCTGTAAGAAAGCCTAGCTGAGAGGAAATGAGAATTTAAAAAAAGAATGAAGAAATCAGATACAGCTTTTCCAGCCCCTGATCACTGAAGCAGATGATTCTTCTGCTCAGGTATGAGCTGTGTGTGTCTGTCTGAAGCTAATGGTTGAAAGGGAAATGGCCACTGCTGTGATTTAACTCCAGCCACTCAGAATTGCAACCATGTTGTGGTCAGGCCCAGGCAGATGAAAATCCTGTCTCTCCTCAGAATGGTTTGTCATTTAATAGGTTTTCCTTCCCATTCTTTGTAGTCTTTTACACTGAGGGCAAATGTAATCTGCACAGCTATGTTTGAGGCAGAAGGAGACTGAAATCATTTAGCAGTTGTGACTTTCATTGCCAGCAGCAGGACGTAGTGGAGAAATGCTGTTGGCCATCCTTGTGCCCTGGAGGGGACCCATTCAGTGTCAGCAAAGGTCAGGTGCTGGCACAGGACCCTGCTCCCACTACCAGGCTCCTGCTGCCAGAGACTCTGAAGGCAACCCTATGGCTCCCAGGTGACGTATGCCTGCAGGGAGTGCCTCCTAAATAGCCCTTCGCCTTCCTTGTCCTTGTAAATTGGCTGTGTGGAAACCAAAGAGATGCAGTGGTCATCTCAGGAGTTTACGCACACACTGCTCTCACAAAGACATGCTCTATACCCATGCGTGACCAGAGATGAGCCTGTCAACCAGAGAAAAGGCTTGTCATGCATTTCTAGTAATAGCTGCAAGGTCATTCAGCATGGGTATGGGCAGCAGGAGATGGGATATGGAGCCTCAGTTGCAAAAGTCCTTCATCTTTTTTTTCAGCCAAGGGTCAAATGAGACGGCAGAGAGAGAAAGACAAATGGGACACCAGCCCCAGGAGACCTGATGCAGGAGGCCAGTGGAGGCTGCCGAGACAGCAGGTTATAGTACACGTAATGCTGCTCACATAAAACTGAGCAGTGAAACTGCAGCACTGTGGGGTCTGTAAAACTGCTCCCTGCTGCCTCCCTGGGACAGCAAAGGTGATGGATGACACTGGTTTCACCCTGCAGGATATCAGGCCCCAGGAACACTGCCGGCTCCCTGCTTCCAGATACTGCGGATACCTCAGGAGGCTGCAGCCAGCATCTCCCACAGTGAGCTGCTCTCCGGGGACCAGCCCTTTGCTTACAGCAGCTGTCTTCTCATGTGAAGTCAGGAAAATCCATGAGGATTCATTAGGTGCAACACACCCAACTTAATACCTTTAGTCTTGTTCTTCATGTCCAGAAAAGCAGATATGAGCAAGAACACTACAGAACAATAAAAACTGTAACAAAAGAAAGTAAATAAGTGACCTTGGATTGTGGAGGAAGCAAGAGAAAATACAAGGTCTAAAGTTAATTAGCCCTTGAACTGCCAGGCCCAATTACTTCCAGCAGAGTCTGACATTTTGAAGATTAATTAGGGAGTTCACTGTCACATCTCAGAAAGGAAACACCATTATGCCAGAGAAGATCTACGTACCTGCTTTCTGCACGTCTTGAAATTTAAAAAAAAACTGATTTTGAGCCTTTGATAAAAGCTTTATGAATATTATATAAATTTTGAGGAATACACTGTATTTACATGTTGAAATAATCTGGCTGCTTTGAAGGGAAGGTTTAACTCGTTGGACGATAGTTTTAAATACTTGTAGCTCCTAGACAGAAGGTCCTTATATTCCTTTGCTTCTTTCACAACACTCTTGTTGCATCCAGCATAGATTATGCTATAGTGCTGTACCCAGGATATATCAATTTTTCAGCACATTTGCTCTGAAACAGATCCATGCATACTACTGTGTACCTGTCACTGAAATCAGCCTCCTAAATGGTTTCTGAGCAGCAGAAAGGCAGCTTCCCAAATCTGAATCAGCAGCAAGCTGCTGCAGCAGCAAAAGCAAGCCCTTTCTGGGGCTACACCAGCAAGTCCATAGCTGGCAGGGCAGAGGATGGGATTCTTACATTCTTATACAGAATTCTTGGACATGGTCCAGTTTTGGTGTCCCTAGTTACAAAGACACATTGGAAAATGAGAGAGGATGTAGTGAATGGCTGTGATGGTATTCAGCGAGTTGGAAAATCTAACCTAAGACTCTGTTTTCAAGGGAAGGTCAGACCAGGTAATCTCCAGAATCTCCTTCCAACCTGTCGGTTTTGGAGATTATGTGAGTTTTAACCCTTTGTTCTTCCCTAGGATGGGCCAGCACCCTGCAGCCCTGCAGAGGTGGAGTAAAAGTCCATGTATCAAGTTCTCTGCTCACCGGTACAAAAAGCTCTGCAGCGGTGAACCAGAATTCTACCTGCAAGCCTGTCTGTATACTGTTTAAAATGGTATAAAATTGCTGTAAGCATCTTAGCAGACAAAAAATCCCTCCCTGGCTCACAACAAATGAAGTTTAAAGTGTTGACATAATGAATCATGGATAGGGTCCTTCAGAAAAATTGGAACAAGAAAAAAAAAAGAAAGAAAGGAAAAGGAAATGAAATCCCATTTTAGACATAAAATGGTTTCTGGCTTACAGCCATATGGATATTTTTAACATGTCCATCAATACAGTCTCTGTGCATAGCAACTGACTGATCTGTGACTCTCTATTCATGCTTCCATCTCTCCTCCAACGACCAGAGGGTACGTTTAAAAGAATAATTTAGTCATAACTATTTTTATTTTCCTTTATCATCAGGAGATACTTATTATGTGAAAGCTGAGCTGTGGAGAGGTGGGTCCTCTTTCCCAGAGAGGTGGTAGATGTCCATTCCCTTGAATGGAAACATTCAAGGTCAGGTTGGATGGGGCTCTGAGGAACCCGATCTAGTTTAAGATGTCCCTGCTCATTGCAGAGGTGTTTGGGCTAATGACCTTTAAAGGTCTCTTCCAACCCAAATTATTGTATGATTCTCTTGGGAGGTGGTTACTTCCACAGGCCTTTGGATATTCATTGGGAGGATGTTGGCATGGCCGTAGCAGAGCTGTGTGCAGCAGTCAGCCTCCTACACAGGCACTCTCAGCCCCAGCACAGTGAGCTCATGAGCTGCTGGTGAACATGCTGGCCAATGTTTGCCACTAAGGTGAGAGTCACCAATAAACTCTCTGATCTCATTCAGCTGAGGTACATGCCTACAAGGCATTGTAACTGCTCTCCTACCTGCAATATAACCACCTATTCCTGAAACCTTTACGATCCCACAGGTACATACCAAAAAGCTTCATGCAGCCTAGAGCCACCAGAGATACCTGGAGAGCTCTGCATGACAGTGCACACAAGCATGATGGAGTATCCCTGAGCACAGGTGTCAGGAGCTCCCCAGCTCCCAAGTCAAGCTGACCTGTTCTGGTCTGGTGTCTACCTGGAAACAAGCTCCTTAATACCATAGGAATCGGTCCTTCCTGTGAATATCTTAACATACAAAGAGATAAGACAGCAGAAAGGATAGTTATTCCAAATTCAAAGGCAAGGTTCTGAGGAGGTTAAGGCTAGTACTCACCCTAGTCACCTCCAGCTGTCTCAAAATTAGGAGGCTAAGACAAGCTCAGAACTCTTTCAAAACATTCTTTTTAGCAGGTTGACCTGAAGAGCACTTCATTTCATTCCAAAATAGGTGGGATGATTCACCCTCCACCAGTTGTAAGGAGAATCTACACAACCACCTTCAGGGAAGCCTGTGGTAGTCGTAGGGCCTAGCCCCAGAGCTCAGGGATGACACTGACTCAGGTTTTCTGTCTCTTTGAGTTTGACTTAAACTCATAAAAACCTAGAAGTGTTTTCCTGTCCTAGTGATCCATTCAAGGTCATGCAGAATTGGCAACCAGACCAGGAAATTATGTGCTCCAACCACAAGTTTGATTTTTTTCCTTTCATGCTTTTCTAACCCTTTTCAAATCTACCAGGAACAGATCAAAATAAACCCCCCAAAACAACAAAACCTGAGATTCCAAATGTCTTCTATCTTCTGTACCATCAAAACCATGGTGATAAACACCCACTGGAAGCAACCCAAGGCTGGTTTTCCATTTCATCCTTCAAGGCCTCTTTTTTTAAAAGTCAAGAGAGAAACTAGGTCCTCTACAGACAACAGTTAATCATTAATGATATGTGCAAAACATAACATACTTGAGCCTTTGACATGGCAGAAGCAGCATGTAAGTGGAGATGATAGGATATATTGGCTTACACTTCTCCCAGACAAATCTGCCTTGCTGTGAGAAGGGAGGCATTAAATTCTTTATCACTTGAGCTTAGTAAGGATGTTTCTTTTGAAAGGGAGTAATTGGTTATTTTAAGGCTGCTTGTAGCTTGTAGCCACTTCAGTAGTTGTGCCTAATAAATGCAAAGTCATTGATGCTTTGTGCTTGGTTTCCACAGTGGGAAAGTGCTTAGTCAGCCTTATTTTGCTGACTCATCGACTCAGTTTTTGGAGGCACAGCGTGTCTTCCCTGAGCAGTGCTTTGCAGAGTGAAATGTAGGAGCTGGCAGGCAAGCAGGCTGGGAGCAGCATCCAGCGTGGTTTTCTGTCACCTCACAGGCACTCAGAGATGCTGCATAGGAGGTGTGTTCCTGGGTCATCTTGGAGTCCGACCCAAGGCACCAGGTACCCCCAGCTTCTCAGGTTAGGAGGATGTAAGGATGCTTGGCATATTGCACATTCAGCCCTTTTTTCCCCGGAATAAACGGGACAGCACTCCTTCACTAGGTTTTGCATGAACAGACCATTAGAGAAAACCCAGCTTTATAAATTTATTGTATAAATTTACTCATCAAGTGCTTTGCAGTTCTGGGCTCACCCGCGCCTAAAAAAATACCCCAGATCCACGACAAAACAGCCAAAAATTAAACCAAACCAACCCAAAAATCTAGTTAGGAAAAAAAAAAAGAGAGAGAGTGAGAAAGGAAGAAAGAAAGAAAGAGAAACGCGGACGTTTTTCTTGGTTTTGTTGGCCAGGGCGGTGAGAGTGGCGATGCCACCTGCTGGCGACAGAAAGCTGGGTCCCCTCCCGTTCCCGCACTTTGTACTGCAGAGCCTTTAATGTAACTGTGATGACTTTTAACACTGGGGGTATGCAGCCGTGGCACTGAGTGGGTGTCCCGGTGCCAGGCTGAGGAGTGGGATGCTGAGTCAACTGTGTCATTCGCAATGGGAATGACTAACTCCTTTGAGAAGGAGAGGGTTATACACCTGCTGTCACAAGGCATAAGAGAGTATATTGCTTGTCGGGGTTTGGAGAGAAAGAGACGACAGCAGGATGCTCTCTTCCCACGCAGTTCCACAGACACTGTGGGGAAGACTCGATGAGGAGCTTAGTGACATGGTCTAGCTGGGGGGTGTAGGGCTGGATGATCCTGGGCCCCTTCCGGCTCGGAGTGGCCTGCTAGACTGTGAGGGAACTAGACTGTGTTACCACTCTGGGATGTGCTTTCGGTCTCTGTATGGGTGCTAGGTGTTAGATGGTGAGTTGGACTAGATGATCCTTGTGGGTCCCTTCCAACTCATAATATTCTGTGATTCTGTGTGACATGGGTCTAATTTCTTCCTCTGTCACAGGCCTTCTGTGAGACCCTAACACACAGCTTTGCATTGGTAGCAGCAGACCTTCCCCTTGGTAATGCACAAGCTCACAAGAAATGATACAAAGGAAAACTCAGAAGCAAGCCCAAAAGCTGGGACTGGAAATCACGATCCTCCTGCCCCTCCAGGTCTGCTGCCATTCAGCAGCATATTCACATTCCCTCTTCTCCCCCTTCCTCTGTCTGGCTAAGCACCAGGAAGCAATTTCAACAGCCACATAATCCCTTCCTTGATCTTACAAAACATGTCCAAACAGATGAAGGACATCTTGGATATGTTCACAAGGGCTGTAAACCCCCTTATTCCTAGACAGCTGCACCAGCCTTGCTGGGAAGGGAAGATGGGCAGCATGCCTGTGCCAGGCCCATCCTGTTCCATAGGTACCACGGGCACATCTTCTTCTTCAGTCTCCCAAAGACCACAGGAACCATAAAACCTAACTCTCCCTGGGCACCAGATCATTTTGGCCAGAGGCAGCCAGTGCTGTCTAGGAGTTCATGTGCATCTACTTGTGCATTATTTGCCCAGACCCACAGTCAGAGTCAGAGCTAGCACTAAGCATACAACTGCTTTGTCTCTCATCTTGTCCTGGGAGGAGCTTGGTTATGCCTCTCTCCCAAATGTTTTAACCAGACTATGTTGTCAAAAATGGGGAGGGGGAAGAGATGGCCTTGGGGAAGCAAATACAGAAATTCCAGCATTAGGGGAGGTTTCACCATCTTCAGTTTGAAATCCACCTTGCCACCTAGGGTCTTCCCAAACACTATGCAATCCAGCGTGGGCTGTAGCTGAGGGGTAAGGCACATTCTGGCACAGTAAATGTGTTGCAGCTTCTTATTCAGAGCAAATAGTTCTGAAAGAAAAATTTGAATGGTAAAGTACATACAGAAAATCTCCTGTAGCCAAGCAGCTGGCCCTCAGGAAAGACTAGGAACTTCTGAGAAGATTATACAGGGGCCTCCCTCTTTGGGAGATGCTGAAAAAAACCCCTAGGTCTTTCTTCTAAACTTCTTGGAAGTGACCTTCACCTTGAAGGAGTGCTTTGCACTGAATACCACAGAACTGAATGAGAGGGAAGGTAAAGATGGGTGTGAGAGCCTGGGGAGCTCTTCCCCTGGGAGTTAGATCACCTGCATGTAACAGCAAGGGGTCTGGAACACAAGGCACCATCCCAGGACTCCAGCACAGGGCAGAGGGCGGGCACATATCAAGTGACTTCCATATGCTGTGCTGGGTCCCTGAGCCCTCACAGCAGGGCAATGTGTGCCTCTGCCCATCAGCCTGCTGCTACTTACAATGGTGTGGAGAGAGCCTGAGCATTCCAAGCTCCTGGAGCTCTGGGAGCTTAGTGCCTTGTTCTGCCCTGGATAGTACCCTCCTGAGACCAGGATGGCACAAAGGAAATGAAAGAAAAAAGAGATGCTTCATGCCTGGGCTGGTGTCAAGAGGAAGCATATAGAATAGTTCCTGATTTAAAACATCCTCAAAAAATTTTTTACTGCCCTTTCTCATTGGTATGGCTTTGATTAACGGCAGCATGCTTCTGCCTGGCAGCTGGAATAGCGGCTCAGAAGAGTGAAAGGGAGTGTGTCTGGTGCAGACAGCTTCTTCCAGGGCAGCCAGGCTATGGCCTGGGCACTTGGTGAAGACAACCACTTAAGCTGCCCGTGAAACATCAGCATCTCAGCTACGACTTCTGCAAAGAACTGTGTTGAGGACTGGAGGGTTGTGACAGCCAGGCTGTCACAGTGCGCTCTGCAGTGCTAGCACCATATATGCACCACTGGAAATAGGATAGGTCAGCAGGTCCAGAGACCACTATCAGTATAGCTGGCTATTAATTTTGATGGAAAGATAACCTACATAAAGTTACAAGACAGAAAATGGGAGCAGGAGGGGGCACATAAACTGCTTATTTGCCTGCATAACTCAGCTGAGGAAGTTGCAAAGAGGAACTTCTTGGCCGTTTGCCCAAAGCTGGGGAAAGAAGAAGTGAAAGGAAGAACCTCACACTTGGGTACCAGAGGGAAGCATGGTGCTGCTAGAAGTCAAAGCTTAAGTCTGCAATAGCCAGGCCAAAAATGTACACAGCATGCAGCAGCCCTAATGTAGCCCTGCCTAACTGTTCCCTGCAATGGTAACACGTGGTCCGGAGGGGATCAGAGCTCACTGCCCTTCTAAACTGCACTCTGAACCTGGGCAAGTCTCTTCACCTCTGTGCTCAGTGTTGGTCTGCTCAGATTTCAAAACCTCCAGACTCTCCCCACACTTTTGACAGGGTGCCTAGGACTGCTGCAATCCCACTAATAATAAACTGGTGGTGAGGTCTTTAGCAATGGCTGTTAGCCCCAAATGAGCAAGGTAAGCCCCTTATAACCTAACTCTCCTTGAAATCTTTTGTTTCGTCCAGCATCTTCTGTCAAGTAACTCCTCCTTGTGGCATCAGAGTCCTGAAAAATCTGACTCTGGATTCAGGAGATCCAGAAATGTAATCACTCAAACCCTGATGACCTACTTCATCATATCTTGGAAGTCAGGCCATGTCTCTTTGCTGGAGGTAAGTTGGTTGTTGAAAAAACGTCAGATCCCAGTTATTATTTAGCTCCCATTAATTTAATTCCTCAATCTTTTATTGGTTATTTCTCCTTTGTCATTCTTCTCTTAATTTCTCTAAATTAATACCTGAAAGCACTCCTGCTCCCTTTCGGTTAATGTTAGTTCCCTGTGCTTATTAGCTGCCCTCATCTTGTCCATTTTCTGAACAGTTCTGAACTCATTTAAAAGAAAATACAGTATTTTATTTCGTTGTGGTGGGTTGACCCTGGCTGGACACTAGGCCCACCAAAACCGCTCTGTCACTCCACTCCTCCACTGGGCAGAGGACAGAAAATATAATGAAAGGCTTCTCATGATAAGGGAAGGGAGAGATTACTCAGCAATTACTGTCATGGGCAAAATAGGCTTGACTTGGGGAAATTAGCTGAATTTATTACCAGTCAAATCAGAGTAAGACAATGAAAAATAAATCCAAATCTTGAAACACCTTCATCCCCCCTCCCTTCTTCCCAGGCTATGTTGTCTCTGCCATTTGTTCCTTCTAAGGGGGAGGACACTTCACACTCCTCCCCTGTTCCAGAGTGGGATCCCACTTACAGGAGATGGTCCTCCATTAACTTCTCCAATGTGAGTCCTTCTCATGGGCTGCAGTTTTCTGAGAACATGGGCCCCTTTCACATGGTGCAGTGCCTCAGGAAGAGATTGCTCTAGCATGGGTCCCCATGGGATTACAAGTCCTGCCAGCCCCTGCTCCAGTGTGGGCTCCTTTCTCCGTGGGTCCACAGGTCCTGCCAGGAGCCTGCTCCAGCATGGGCTTTCCACAGAGTCACAGGCTGCAGGTGGATATCTGCTCCCTCAGCGACCTCCATGAGTTGCAGGGTCACAGCTGCCTCACCATGGTCTTCACCACTGGCTGCAGGGGAATCTCTGCTCTGGTGCCTGAAGCACCTCCTCCATCTCTTTCACCAGCCTTGGTGTCTGCAGGACTGTTCTCACATATTCTCACTTGTCTTCTGGCTGCAAGTGCTGTTGCACACCTTTTTTCCACCGCTTCTTAAATGTGTTACCCCAGAGGCACTATCACCCTCAGTCATGGGCTCAGCCTTGGCCAGCGGCAGGTCTACCTTGGAGCCAGCTGGCCTTGGCGCTGTCAGACATAGTAGAAGCTTCTGGCATCTTCTCAGATGCCCTGTAGCCCTCCCCAATAGCCATACAAACCCAATAAATCATTTTATAAATTTATCGAGTGTCATTGCATGTAATCACTCTGGACGCAAATAATTACTCTTACACCACTTCATGAACATGCTGGTACCCTGTGAAAGGTGTTACCCAGTTTAACTCAGCCCCTGATGTGCAGCATACTGTGTTTGGAGGAGGCACTGACTCTCCCAAGACCTGGAGTTTCCTTCCATCTGGTAGGCTCCAGCAGATGAACTCCCACAGCCCTGGTGGATTCTTTCACAGCAGACCTACCTGTCTCCCTGCAGGTGCTACCATATCCCTGCAGGCTAAAGCAGCACTTAAAGGCCAGAGAAAACCCCAGCACTGACAGACAGTTAAAAAACAACCAAGTCCTATCATGCAAACCAGGTGGAGGGTGTGGAAAAGACTGACCTGGACAACCTCCCTGGGACTTCTTTCCTAACCCAACAGTCATGCTGTGGACATCAGTGAGGCTACCCCAGCTCTGAGAAATCCTTAATGAGTTGGAAGGAGAATTGAAAATTTGGATTCCTTCGAAAAGAAAAATTATATATAGCTGAATTGATGTGGACATGCCACAAATGTGGACAGGCAATAAATGGGCTCACTGCAGTCTCCTCCAACAGCTATATCTGGAGCACCAGAAATCCTAGGGCCAGAATTTGACTGCAGGATACTAGACCTTTATATCAGTCATCAGTATAAAATCAGATTTAAACTGAGAAAAATTAGAGGAAAGATCTTGTGGGTGAGCAGGAGACTCCTCTCCCTGGGACTCTGCGGGCCTAGAGGTGGCCATCAGCCTCAGCAGGGCTCCAGGCTGGTCTCTGGATCCTTGCTGCAACCCTGCTGCCATTTTTCTACCCACACCCTCAACACCTTCAGGTGCTGCCTGGCTCACTGAGGTTTGCCAGATTCAATGTCTCTGGTTGCTGCTTCTTTTAGGCTTTGTCCCCACTTGCTCCTCCTCATTAATGAGACTAGCATGGCTTCCAGTGTTGCAAACTGACTTGCTACTTTATTTTCACTCATGAGACTCATTTCTTTTTAGAGTAGAGATGTAACTGTGGTGCAATTCCCAGGCCTGGTCTTTCCATGTTTTTTCCCCTCCATGAGAAGGAGGTCAATTTATTTTATTGACTGATGGATGCCATGGACATCATCAATGTCAAGAATCTGGTTTCAGCTAGCAGCTTTTCTTGGGGATCCCTGTGAGCTGACAACCCCAGGACAATGCCTGGTTGTTCAGTGATGTAAGCAGACGTTGCTCTGCTTCACAATTCCTTTGTTAGAGGGAGCACCACAATAACGTACCTGTCCCAGCCCAGCAGTTCAAGGCTGCAGCTCACTGAAGGGTTTCCACCTTCCATGGCTGCCCTGGGGAACTCATGGTCTTTACAGAACATCACACTTCAATGGTGTGATATTCCCTCTGCAGCCTGAGCTGCTGTGGAGACAGGTTTGTTTTTTTTTCTGATGCCAGAATTCACCTTAAATAGCTCTTCCTACTCTCCCAGGCATTTGTAGAGTGCAGTGACTGCTCTCCTTGGCTTTTCTTTGGGTGCACCACAAAAACCATGTTTCTTTTTACGGAAGCCTCCATCTCCTTGGTCAACTGGTTTGCCAAGTACTGGTTCCTTGTAAGGCACTTCACTTTTGTAACTACATAACAGCAATGTTTGTGCAGTACTAGAACACTGAGCCTGCACACACATACAGAGAGGTGCAGTACAGTATTGTCTTCCTTGCTTGGTTTTCTCAGGGGTGGGGACTCATAATTCTGTAACTTGATCACAGTTATTGGCAAATGGGCCGTTGGGCAGTGTTTCAAGTGAGATGACAAACAGAACCACTAACCCTAAAATATTTGTCTTTCAAGGACAAGAAAATAGAGCCTGCTTTATTTCCAAAGCATTTCCCTATACTTCTCCCCAGATATGTAAAAATTTATTTTGTTGGGCAGCTTTATCTCCTCTTGAAAATGTACTCAGCAAATCATTCTATATCTTCTCCACGATAAGCTCTGCTCAGTTATTCCAAGTATTTATTTTGGTGTAAATACTGGCATGCTTATCTCCAGGGCTGGTGCCCTTTTGTCCCCCAAGTTTACTTCAACCTGCCGTATGTGTTTGGAGAAAATGTTGAGGCACAACTTGGGGTTCTGGCAGGTGTCTTAAGGTGTTGTGTCCCTAATGTTCCACAAGGAACCAGGTCTGCCTTGGACTGAGGGAGGAGGTCTCTGGGCACCTGCAACCCAGTCTGCTGGGAAGAAGCTATAGGACCAACAAAAACAGTCACTATCCTCAGTGCTCAGCATCTAAAGGAAACCCACTTCAACAACCTCATCTACTGGAAAGGAGGCAAAATAACCTCTCTTTTGTACTGCAGGGATTTTTTTATTACCGTATTAGAAAAAAACCAAACCATGATTGCAGGTGAGGAGTATCTTGGACTGAGTGAAAGAGTATCAAATGGAGATGGGAAAACTTGGTTGTTTGAGGAAATTATCCCAGAACTGGCTCAAGAGAAGAGAAGAAAAGGATGCTAGAAAGAATTGGTGGCTGTGATTTTTTTTTTCCTGTTTTTACGGGTAGGATCTGTGTCTCATCCCCAGAAGCAAAATTCACTGGATATTGTGAGAGACCCTTTCCATACCTGTCACAGCGAGAGCTCTTGGAAGGGTTTTGCTTAGTGTAAAGTGAGTCCAGGACCATCAATGATCACTGAGTTCAGGGCAGGGGAGCTTCTGGGGATGAAGGTGGAGAACAGAGAACCCTTTCCCAGGACATGCTCAGCAAGCCACAGAAAGCAGCTCCACTGTCATCTTTACAGACCAAGATCCTTGTGGGACTGTTGTTTGTATACTCAAGTTCAGGAAGGTAAGGAGATACCTTCTTGTATTCAGCCAAGATATTTGTTTCAAGACACCATAGAAGAATGCCATTTTGGTTTCGGTTTTGGAGTAATAATCATAGACCGGTTTAGGTGTCATTATCCGGAACAATTGCATCTGGAAATTTTCATATTTGGGCAAGACTTGCACTGCTCTAAACCTTATCATCCCATTGAGCAAAAGAGAATAAAACTAGATTCTACACTATAAATTTAATCAGGATGGGGGCCTGTCTGGATGATCACCCTCTTTGCTCAACTCAGCACACTTTAAGGGCACCAGATTTATTGCTGAGATCTCTCACAGAGGCCAAGCACCTTGACCCCTCTGAACTTAAGCATCTGAAAATAGAGCAACCTCAGCTGGAATTCACCTCATGCCGCAGCATCCATCTTCTATAAGTCCTCCTGTATCTGCCTATGGTTAGCACAGAAAAAAGGGCTCACTAACTGGGCACTAATCCTGACTGCACAAGAAACACAGACATTCAGCTGAGGCTGAAGGAAGCTGTCACACAGCACAAGCTGAAGAAACTCAACATTAAGGCAAGAAGTCATTCTTGAAAATTGTAATTGTGGATTTTATCTCAGGTCCCATCACTGTGGCCACTGGAAACTCCATGGAAAGCATGCAAACTATCAGACAATGGACATATAACCTAAAGAAAAAGAAACAAAATAAACATAACTAGCCTTTATTAGTTAAGGAGTCACCCTGATTATTTCAGCACTCTTGGCCTGATGATATTTTAATCAGAGGGTCCCATGAGCACATTGCACTTAACGTGTATTAAATATCCCAGCCAGGAATGCAGGCAGCAGAGGCAGGAACACTCAAAGATTAAGTGCCTCTTAATGTGTTTTCCTGTTTAAACAAAACCATGTTGTCACAAAACACATCTATGGAAGGAGGCAGCGGCCCTTGGCAAGCAAGCCTACCTGTAGAACACTCTCGGCACATGTTTACTCAGTGGGTTTGAAAAGTGTACTGAGTATATTGACATTACAATGCCGTGTTCATTGTGTGTTGTGCAAAGCAAGAGGGAGGGCTGGCAATATAATCACTGGCCCCAGTGTTACTCTAACCCAGGATGTAGTTATTTCTTTGCAAATAGCTGGTACTTGAAGGGACTGGATTAATTCCCATGCAAATTTAGATGAAATTAAGTTCTTCTACCTATCAAAGATCCAATCACAAAGTAATCACAGGCAAAAATACTGGAGAGGGTGACAAGGACCTTGTGTAGCAGCTTACAAGCACTGCCTGGTTGCAGAGAGACATCACTACCCAAGAGAGATCTTATGGTTTACACAAAGCACCCAAAAGAGCATCTGGTTATTGATGGAGTCACAAAGGTCTGCCTGAGGCAGGAAAGATGCCCAAGTCCTTCTCTTCCTGCATGGAGGCCAAACCTTATTCCCAGACTTAAGAATCCGCTCCAGCACATTCATATCATCCTGCTTTTGGGACAAATCTAGGTAAAGGCAGGATTGTCAACTGTCAGCATCTGGCCATTTCCTTCCCATTATGAAGTTGACATAAAATCCTGTTATTTGAAAAAGAAAATTATGAATGTGCCAGTCTCTTTGTTTTTCTTTTTCGTTACAGTGCGTGTCTCATGCTGGCCAGACCCAGAACCTAGCCCAGTTATCCCCCAAATCTTCATCCTGCTTGTAAATCCTGAGGCTTTGAAACCACAGCACCTAGACATCTTTCACAAGTTTTTTGAGGCTCAGTCTCCAGGACTTAGGGTGTCAAGTTTTCTTCCCCCACGTACATAAGAGAGAAAGAAGAATCTGTAATGAAAAGTAGCAATGCTGCTAGAGCTGCACAACTGCAGCACCTCGGTCCTTAACAAAAGCTCCAGATACTGGAATTCAAGATGAAATAAATCAGATTGGCAACTTTATATTAAAAGCATTAAATACACTTTCACTCTTATTCTCCTATTTCCCTCTCTGTGACTGTGCTTGTGATGACAAACCCTGCCGCTTAGATAAGGAATCAGGCTTTGAAGCCAGGACTTGAATTAGGTTTTGGTGTCTTTTCCTTTGAAGGGAACTCTGCCTGTTTAGTTTGTATCTTTCCACATGAAAAAGAAATATTCTCAAACCAGGTAAGCTCTTCTTTTCCCTCACTTCTCTTTCAATTTCAGCTCATTTTTTTCTCGGTACCTCTATGCAATTCAAAGCATTCCCTGCAATACAAAGAACAGAAAAAGAGAAATCCATTCAATTAACAAGTGACATAAAATAAAAAGTGCTTCAAAAGGCAGGTATCAGAGCTGGGCAGTATTCTCACCCTCTGGCTCTTGTGAGTTGGCTAACCCAAAGGATTATTAACAGAAAGTTAATTTCCTTTTCTTACATAGATTTCATCTGCAATATGTTACGGTTTTGGGTGGGGTTTTTTTGTTCTGAAAACGTTTTCCCTTGGCTGTGCACACTTATAAATTCCCATTATATCTGTTGAGAAAAAGTAATACAGTCAGCCCCCTTTCATTTCACGTCCCCCATATTGCGGCTTCACATCTTAGCGGTATGATTTTTGAGCGATGAAGGAGGCCCCTTTTCACAACTGCGCATGCGTGACCTGGCATGCATGAGTATTCAATTAGGCAGTCATGAATATGCAAATCAACCCGCACAGCCTCTGTGGCGGCTCCACTCCCAGCCGAGTGGGTGTGGTGGTGGCTCCCCCACTCCTGGGTGGGGCGGGTGGGGTGGGCGCGGCAGTGGCTCCGCTCCGGGCATAGCTGGGCGCCTGCCCCACTCCAAGAGAGGATGCTTATGCAGTTATGAAAGATTTACACACTCTCAGGACAGCAGCACAGGCGGCTCCCCCACACCAGTGATCCCAGACGAGTTGCAAAAGGGATTTTTCCCAGCTTGGGGTGTCCGTGGGCACTGGGAAACACCAACACAAACACTGACACACAGCAGGGCAGTGCCAAAACTGTGCCAGAGAGCCAGGGTGCTGTGTAAGGGTGCGGGGAAAATTTGCATATTAATGAGCTGCCAATCAATGTGGAAGGAGGGCTTCGCATACAGGGGGAAAGAGCCGCGCTACCGTGGTATAGGAGACCTGACTGTATCTCTGTGAAAACACAAGCATGGTGCTCATGAAGTCCTCATGGTGTACCAGCGCAAAGACCCCTTCTCTAGACACTGCTCACTATCCATCATAAGGATCCTCTGGCTGCTCTGGAGCTCCTAATTTTTGCTAAACCTGGTAAAATGTCTATTGGAGGCATCAGTATGCCCATGGGCATTTTCCCAAAGCTGCCTCCTTCAACATAGAACAAATTAAATTCAGTGTCAGCCTCAGGTCCGTTTCCCTCAGGGCTCTTTGAAAGCCCAGTGCTTTATGTCATGCTTCAGCCTTGCAGCAGTTTACTGCAAAGCTTAACATGCTTAATTTGTTTGGTTTTCTTTCTTTTTTTTTCCAGACTTAAATAAAGTCTCATAGCCCACAGTCTTCACCATACACTAAAACTCTGTTTTGAGAAAAAATGTGACAATACAATATGTGCACACGTAACTTCCTAAAGTAGTTCTTCCATAATTTCTCCTAAAAATTGTATGTTTGACAAAAGGAGGTAGGGAAAGTTCCATCATGAGTTGGCCTTGTAGAAATATCAGTGGGGTTTGAGCAGAGGGTGTTGGATAATAAAGGTTCAGGTGTGGGGTTGTGGTTTTGGTGGTGTTAGGGTAACCATTGAGAGACGGAGCAAGAGGAACCTATACATCTTCAGCTGAAGTGATGTGGCCACGGCAGCAGATGTCAGAGCGGACAGGAGCTTGGGCAGAGTCATCACCTGATACCGAGCTTGTGCGTAACAGTGCACAAGAAGTCTATGAATATGATTCCAGGGAGTATCTGTCTGAAGTGTAAGCACAGACAATTTCCCTAATTAGGAGAAGTTCATTTAAACATGGAGATGAGCCAGAGCTAATTTCTGCATCCAGTTACCACTCTGCCTGGGAAATGCCAGCACCTCAAGGCTGGAACACTGTTACAAACTGAGCAGCCATCTGTTGTCCCACACAGCCAACTATAGAGGGTCTGAGAGGAGGGGACAAGGTGTTGGATGAAAACTGGACATGACTCAGGAATGCGTGCTCATGGCCCAAAAAGTCAATTGTATTCTGGGCTGGATCAAAAGCAGCATGGTGAGACCCCACCTGATGCACTGCATCCAGCTCTGGGGTCCTCAGTACAAGAAACACATGGACCTATTCGAATGGGTCCAGAACTGGGCCACAAAAATGATCTGAAGAGTGGAATAGGAGAAGAAAGGCTGAGAGAGTTAGGTTTGTTCGGCCTGGAGAAGAGAAGACTCAGGAAAGACCTAGTTGAGGCCAATACTTAGAGTGGGTTTGTAAGAATGATGGAGAGAGGTTTTTTACCAGGGGCAGGATGAGGCATAACAGTTTTAAAATGAAAGAGTGTAAGTTTAGGCGGCACATGAGAAAGAAATTCTTTACTGTGAGGGTGGTGAGACCCTGGTGCAGGTTGCCCAGAGGAGCTGTGGACGTGCACAGCCAGTAGAAGCAAGGGCTGTTTCACAGGGACCTGGAGAAGCTCTTTTGTGCCACAGAGGGCCATCCCCAGAGCATTGGGAGCCGGAGCTGTATTGCACGCCAGGGATTCTCTGGCCCCTACAGGTTCAGAAAGTGGCTCCTGCCTTTAGCTTTATTATAGAGATGTTGCTAATTTTATGGTCTGTCAAGACTGACGTTTCTCTGACCATTTGTCAGAAGCACCACAGCAAAAATAGTACCATTAAAAATGGATCGTACCTGTAACTTGAAACTTAAGACCATTATGTGGGCTATCTCTAAAATTTATGCCTTAATATTGTGAGATGGCTTTATAAAGGAGCTCCATTTCAGATTCTCATTTTCATCTCTTCATGCAGCTAGTGCTGAATGACTACAAGCTGTTTTCTGACCGGTTCTTTCTTTACACTGTCCCTTACTCATCCCTAAAATCACCAAGTGAGTTTCCCAATATCCCATGTATCACCAAAGAACACAATTCATACTGAAGTTCATTATTTTCAGTTTAAGAAAGATCTGTGGCACATGGTAATTAAAGTTTGGTTAAAAATCCTTTATTTCCAGAGAAAAAAATAATCTACTGAATAATATTTTTTAAACAATTTTTAACCATTACCCAGAAAATTCTTTTTATCAGCTGGGTACACTCAACACACTCAGATTCAGGTCACTCATGCATGAATGAATGGCAGCAGGCCATAGTCTGTGCATGCACAGCTTTCCAAAGGCTCTGAATACATAGTAAAAACCAGGCGGTTTTACATATTCCCAAAGACATACTCACCTGTACGTGGAGAAGGAGGATAGTCTGTCACTTCCCTTGGCAAGCCAGCAGGGAATGCCAGGGCGTGAGAGCCCTTTGCCCTGCATTGGTGTCTATCTCCTGCCTTGAGCTGTACTGACTCCAAAAGCCCTGTGCCTCCTTCAGTGCCTGCATTTGATTATTCTTACATTTGACTATTTCTGAATTATTAACATGTCTGGTACTCTGTGCTGTGGCTTTGTCTGAAGCCTTTTCCTTTGATCTCCATTGCCTTTGAAACTCTGCCGGTGTGTGTGTGGCCAAGCCATGCTGCCTTTCCTGCAAACCACCACCCTGCAGGGTGATATTTCTCTCACTGAAATGAGTGCAAAAGGTCCTGTAAATCCTCTGAAACTCAGGCCACAAACTGGTACATTGTTCCAATGTTTTTAGTTGTTTGTTGGGTTTTTTTAAGAGCCTGGACATTTCCCTACGGCTCACAAAGTATGAGGCATCTCCTGCAGTCACCAGCAGCAGATGAGAATAGCAGCACATCCTCAGAGGTCCACAGCATCTCCAGTATTAGATCCATCTGTTGCTGCTGTTGGTTTATACCCTTAAAGTATAAATTCAAGTTGGTGTATATCCTTCAAGTGCCATGCAAGAAAGCTCAAGCATCATCACTGAACATATTTTTATTGCTGAAAATGCCCATACAGTGCCAGACCAGCAGCTGGGTTGCCAAGGAATCTGTCTGGGAAGCCATGTCTTCTGCTGGAAGAGTGTCAGAAAAGGGATGTGACAGCAATTTTACACATGACGTGTATTTGAACCCTCCAACCCAAAGCCATTTAAAGATATGAGGCTGGAGTATGAAACCAGGCTTTGGCATGCAGGATGGATGGATCATTGCTCCCCACCTTGACCTTAAATTCTGGAATGTGACAAAGAACAAAACACAGGCACAGGAAAGCATCAACTATGACTCTTAGCAAATCCAGTGGACCAGCTGATTACTTGTTGATGAGCAATTTAATTTGAGCTCAATTATATGCTTTAGAAGTCTGGCTCTCAGAGAGGTAATTACCTGAATTTCTGCCCTCTCATAGAACCTAGCACACCGGGTGCATGTATGGTGTCCATCCCCAAATATCCCACCAGCTGGCAGGCATCAGGCTGACTGCTGTGCAGGGAGGAAGACAGTGTTAGCTGCTGAGCATGACGAGGAGCCTCACGGCTCATCTTCTTATGTCACACCACTTTTGAAACACCAGTTAATATGGACTGTCTTAAGAATTCCTTTAACCCATTAAAAACCCCTATGTTTCAGCCATGGGCTGAATTTCATTCAAGGGGAAGCCAGGATAGCCAACACCCCCTGACACTAACATAAGCTGACTGGGGCCCCAAGCTATTGCAATTATATTTACTGGAGACTTTATCTCTCATATCTGGTTTATCTTTAGGCCTGGTTGTGCAAGGCTTTCCCATGCTGCTGGGCATGCACTCATTTCCTCTGACATTAATGGCAGTGCTCACATGAGGGAGGACTCGCTAAGGTGAGCACAGGGTGGCCTCTGAGCTTCTGTGAGAAAAACCAAAGTTTCCAAAATGGCAAAGGCCTTCCTCTTGGATGACTTGCTTGCAGCTGACATTGCAGCAACCACTGGGTTTGGTGAAGGCTCCATTTTGGGAGGACATTGTGAAAACAAAGAAGATTCTTCTGACTGTGATGGGAAGTCCTGATTCTTTAAACTCTTAACACTTCAACACTTCCTTAAATGCTTCTGGTATGGTCTTTGGTGAAATATTTGAACAGTTATTTCTTTGCTCTATTATTATTTGTGCCCTGATCTTACTCTTTCAAAGCAAAAGGAGACAGCATGTAGTAAATAAAACTGCAGCAAGAGTAATACTAAGAAGATTGCTTAAAAATCAGTAGCATTGGGGCATGTGCCATGAGACAAGCATTTGGTAATTCTGAAGGTGAATGAGGCCTTTTATTGTTTTTATCCAGGATCTATCCAGGAAGAAGCCAAGTTTATAAAGTTAAACATCGTATCATAGCATGCAGTAGAGTGCAAACAGTATTTGTTGTGAAATAGCTGGCAGAGCTTTCCAGACACAAAAATGGATCATTATTTAGAAAAGAATAATTCTGATGTTACAAGATCATGTATTTTGACGGTGTGTAACAAAATTGGGGTCCAAGATCACTTCTACCTTATGCTGCCAGCAGCAGTATAAGGTCCTAACTGAGCAGAAGCCTTCTCCAGCTTCTGTCCATTTTGGATCAGGTCTGCTCCCTGAGCATTACCCTTGTGTGTCAGTAAACACATGGCTGTTTTCAGCTTCAGTGAGTGAAATCACCACTCAACTGCCAAGATGTCCCAATCCAGCTTCTCAGAGGCATGCCTAGCTGCACAGTTTCCTTTACTCAGTGCAAAGGAAAGAAAGGATGGGAAGAGAGATGATTGTCATCCAGATCTATGTGTCCTACATTTCTGTGGCAACAATGTGCAGTTCAGCAATGACACTGGTACATCCAGGAACTCTCTTAACAGCATCCACCTCAAACCAGCTCCCTGCAAAGAGTGCTGGATATCTGGCCCCCCTGTAAGTAAGGCACAGGAATTAGAGGGCCAGCACAGAAACCCTCCCCGAGGCATTTTGATGCCTTTACTCGAGGGCAGTCAGATATGAGTCACATGTGCCAGGCGCAGCGCATGACCTCAAGGCAGCCACATTCCCCCTTTAGGTGAGGGAGTACATGTAGTCACAAGGCGATCAAGTGACTTAGCAAGCAGCACTGGCAAACATGCTTTGGGGTGATGTGAGGGATTCAGCAAGTAAGGGAAGACGGTCATTTGAGGTGCAGGTTTTACCGTACCCATGTTTTTACGTAACCAAGCAGGTATCAAAAGGTACCAGATTTTCCCTGATCTCCTCTTTGCAATTCTAGATGGAAAAGCAGGATGGACAGGAGATCAGCCATCAGCAAGGAGCCACATCGGTGACCGTGAGTTTGTTGTAGAAAAGGACAAAAAGTGGTTCAGTATGTGAACTAGCTGCTCAAGGTATCCAGCAACTGCTTATAAAGGCTGTACCCCCTCAGCCAGCACAAGCCAGGCTGCCCAAATCCAACCAGGTTTTTAGCAGTGTCAGGGCAGTGAAGGTGGTGGCAGCAATGGAATAGTTTAACCAAGAGGAGGGAGTGCTTCAAAAGTTCTGCTGTTCAACAGGACTTTTAGCTCCCCAGATAGTAGGAGGGAGGGTGTGTAGGGGGGGTCCTAATGCTGTCTATGGGCAGAGCTACTGCTGTTGTTCATTGTCCTACGGGCATTACAGGGAAGAGAGAGGCAGGTTTTTCCCAGAGATGCACACTGAATTGACCAAGGCAATGGTCACAAGCTGCAACAAGGGAAATTTTGGTTCATTATAAGGAAAGCACCTTGCCATGAGTGTGGTCAAACACTGGTATGGATTGACCAGTGAGAAGCTGGGATCTCCATCCCTGGAAAAACTCATAACTGAAGGCCTGAGGACCCAGTCTAGTTTTCAAGCTGGCCATGCCTTGGGTTCCTTACCTCTGAAATTATTCTGTGACTGAGATGATATTATACACATAAAAATTATGAGAAAATTAAAAAGAAGAGTAAAGAGAAACAGTTGTTTCTGTTTAAAATCTGATGTCAATAAAAAATAAAGCAGCAGGCTTATGCACAGTTCTGAAATTATTCAGGCTGATGAATCTGCTGCTGACTGTGATGGAGAATAACACAAACTGCAAAACACTGTTTATTCTAAACCTAACACAAGATTTGCCTTTTTTTCCTTTTAATCCTTATGAGTTTTCAAGTTCACACAGGACTAGTCTGCCCCCCTAAAGCACATGTATCAAATACAGATTTTGCTTTGCTGTGTGAAAGCAGAGAGCTGGAGCTGCCTGGTTTAAGGCTGCTAATACTCCCTCAGGATGGCAGGGTGGCCATTTTATTTCATCCTGCCTAAAGCTGAAATAAAGCTCTTTTGATTTCCACACTTGATCTTTTGTATTCTGAAGAACCAGAGCAGATAAAAGTCCCAAACACCCACCCTCCATGAGGTCTTTTTGACAGGTGAGCCAGGGGCAACAGCCCCCTGCAAAGAAGCTGTTTTATTCCCACTGTTTTGCAACAAACTCCCCTGGTGTTTTTGTGTGCCCCAGGTCCTTGGGCTGCCTCTAAAGGATGGATATTCCACACACAGCAGCCTTTTAAAATTCCTTTTCTTTCTTGAAATCTCTCAGGTATGCCATTGTGATTAAACTCTCCCTCTCCCCACAAAGGTTATTGACCCCAGTTTCTCTAGGAAGCAGTATTTCTGGCTGCTATCATCTCTTTGGAAATCCAATGGTTTATCAAGCAGATCATATAACATTTTTCAGGCATAAGTTGCTTTCCCCCAGAGTGGGCAGCCTCAGCCTGTGGCCCCATCATCATTAAATTCAGCAGAAATATACGTTTGGCCTCGTCTGACCCAGGTTAGACCAACGCACATACACGGGTTCATTTCTGTTGAACTAGCCAAGGTGGCACAGTGTTGCACCAACCACCCTGGGACAGGCAGTCCCCAGTGGGACATAGAACTAAGCTGTCAGCTTTCAAATATCAGGCTCCCACCGGCAGAGCATGTTTATTCTAGATAAGCTTTTTTTATCAGGGCACCGTGGCAGTTTTGGTTTGTTGGAAGAAGTCCTGGAGCTCCACTCAGTCTTCTGCCAAGTGCAACTCCAGGGAGTCCTTTTTGTCCTATTTGTCCCATCAATCAGAGATTGTCCAGAGATTCAGCCATACTGAAGGTGTTGGCATAGGCATGGTGTGAAAGCCTGCAGCTCTTTACTGCCTATGAATGAAGCAGGCCTGGGAGTAAGTTGGTGTTTAAGGTGGTGAGGAAGTTGGGGTAACCAAACACGAGCATCTTCTCCCAACAGACTCCACATCATGCATCCTTACGAAAACTGCAGATGGGAGGATGATGGCATGGTGAGCTTAGCTGACATAGGCAATTCATACAGAGCCCCTGGGACAGTGATCACAGCCAAAAAGTCCAGAGATCACCTGAAGCAGCAGCTGGAGCCATGGACACTTGGACACACTACTCTTGGTGCTTACAGCTCCTGTGAAAGCTCAAACAGCTCTTGTGGCAGTTCCCCTTGGCTGGGCTCTGCTGCCAGCAGTTTTCCCTTGTTTCTCCAAAGCAGCGCTCAGCTCCCACAGACTCCCATGGGATTTGCGGGACCAAACTTTATGAAGGGTAGCAGAGAAAACTAAAAGGGAACCTAGATATCTCCTCTGTGCGATGCCAGAGAGAAAAAACAGTGGGTTTAAGTACACGTAGCATAAAAGAGGGTAACTCACAGCTGCCAAGGTGAACCACCCATGGGTTGCCTGAAATTAATCCTTTAGGTATGCCACTACTCTGTCACAGGAAAGGAGTCAAGTCTCTTGCACATGACCATCAACAGTGACAAGAGATTAGGAAGGAAGAGAGTTATCATGGTGACGAAATCTATTCATATGGCATATTGCAGCACAGTTCAGATGAGATAGAAATAGCATTATGATTGTCTGGACAGGTCAGAGGATGATCACGAATTTGGAGGGGTAGTACTCAGGGCAGCTAGAGAGGTACCTCTGCAACACTTATGCCCTGTTTCTATGCCTTAAAGGTGTTGCCAGCTTGCATGGCTGGTCATGGAGCACCCCCATGGAGCTCAGGGACAATGTCTGGTGCAGGGCTCTAGGAGGAACATCACAGTGGTCCACAAACCACTGCCCATGCCAGGCAGGATGCTCTTCAAGGGTCACTGGAGCACAAGGGATCTGCTGAGGGGACACCTGCCCATGGAATGGGTTAGACAGCAGTGCACATTGAAACGGTTGCGACAGCTCAGGCAGAGCAGGTGCCCTGTGAGTCACAGAGGGGTGGGGAGCAAAACGTTTCCGCTCCTCACCTGTATGACGACCCACGCTTAAGGTGAAGGAAGCACAATCCAACAGCCTTGGCTGGGCACAGGTGGGTGGGAGGCACACAGGCCATAGCCATCTGCAGATCCAAAGCCTTGGCAGCTCCTCAGTGGTGATGTCTTATCTTGCTGGTCCTAGGATCCTCAGACTGGAGGGGTTTGTCTCCAGCCTCTATGCTGGGGGAGATGTGCTGTGAGAAGCAGATCATTCCCACATGCTCCTGTACTTTCTCTTTAGCTATTTTTACCCCTGTCAAATACAGAACAAAGCCAGGACCAAGGTCATCTCTCCAAAATGATGCTCTGGGGAGAAACCTGAGAGGTATCCACACATTGCATGGGACATATATGTATATGTATATTTATAAGGAGAGACCTAATTCCAGAAGGTTTCTCTGCAGGGGCTGGCAGTCTGGCACAAGGCTTGTCTTGACATGTCTTTTGTCCTGCTCTCACCAGGAGTCTGCAGCAGGACTGCTGGTGTAGCCCCTGTCTGGGCTCTTGGGGCTGAGGCAGGGGCAGGGCCGGGAGAGTTGGTTTCACAACGTACAGGCTGTGCCTTCACTCCAGGCTCAGCCCTGATATCATCAGGCCTTCACACAAACCCTCTGGGATGCTGTGACCTTAATAACCAAGAGGCTGGAGCAAGCCCTTGGCTCGGGCTCTCACCTGTGTGTTACAGGACAACTATTTAGCCCGGCTGGCTGGCTGCTCTCCAAAATTCTTTTACAGAGAAAAGCCACTCAGCCCAACTGCTTGGGCTATTTGAGCATTGCCTCAACATCTGAGGAGACTTTACTGATAACTAGGCAGGTAACAAGTAAATCTGCCCACCTTTCCCCCCTACCCATGCCCATTGCACACCATACGCTCAGGAAACCAACATGCTAAGGCTCCCT
This sequence comes from Pitta sordida, assembly GCA_013390025.1. Taxonomy (NCBI): domain Eukaryota; kingdom Metazoa; phylum Chordata; class Aves; order Passeriformes; family Pittidae; genus Pitta; species Pitta sordida. Next base: position 277,277 of record WEKX01021144.1, read on the forward strand.
CTGCCAGGGCCATTTGAACTCAGCACAATACCGGTGTGTAGGGAAAAAAAACCTTAAGTGCTACCAGAGAAAGAGCAGACGTGAGGGTGTGGTAGTGTGCATGCAGGCACATGTCTGCCTATGATCAGGGACTTGTTCCTGTGGCAAAACAGGCAATGACTTGGGTACCCAGCCCCAATCCAGTGTCCAGCTTCCCAAGTACACAGGTTCCACATAATCATCTCCAGTCAGCAAAAGATAGACAAAGGCAAATGCCTTTTGACAGGGACTCACCTGCCCTTGTCCCCTTGCCCTGGAGTGATGCCAGGGTGAGGGGCTTGCCTAAGATCACACCAGAGGCGGAGGTAGGAACAATTCAAATTTACAAAGACCAGCATTGTGCTTTGTGCTAAGAGAGGTTTAAGCTGTAATCTTCCTTCACCAGCTCTCCTATACAGATCAAAGGGCAGAATACTGTGAAGGCTCTTTTGGATGAAAGATGCTTAAAAAAAGTAGAGAAGCATTTATTTCCTGACCCCTTTCCATTGTGATGTGAGATGAAGGACCATGCCAGGCTCACTGGCAACCAAGCTGGGAAGGCAGCTTCTCCCAGAGGGAGATCTTACCACATGACCTGTGCCTGCAGGCATGGGAGGAAAAGTGATAGAATCAGCTGAGATTAGAGGAGAGAAGCTGTTATCCTGGTAGTCTGGAGGTCAGGAGAAGAGGTGGCTGAGCAAACTCCAGCTCCAAGGGCCCCGAAACACCACAACTGGCATGCCATGAATTATTTTGGAATAAATATGCACATGCTACTCCCAACGTTCAATTGCTCTCCATCAGCAAACTGAAAGAGAGTAGGTTTAGATGAGATATTACAAAAAAATTCTTTACTTGAAGGGTAGTGAGGCACCGGCACAGGTTTCCCAGAAAAGTTGTAGCTATTATGCACCTGAAGTGTTTAAAGCCAGATTGGATGGAGCACTGAGCAGCCTAATCTAGTGGAAGGTATCCCTGCTCATGGCAGGAGGGTTGGAACTAGGTGATCTTAAAGATCCCTTCCAACCTAAACCATTCGATGATTCTATAGTTCTGTGATTCTTTCTGGAGCAGCCAGGGACCACTTTTGTCCTCCATGGCATTGAGGCTGTGCTGAGGCTGATCCATGTGGGTCAAATACACACTACAAATCCCTCATGGAGACAAGCACAGCCCAGCCACTGCAGCTGAGAAGGGCATCCTCTGATAAATCAACCAGTGCCGTCTCCTACAGGAAGAGTCACTCTCTGCTTCATCCCAAAGTAACAGAAATAAATATGACCCAAAGCAGGTGGGTTTCAGCAGCCTGAAAAGTCTCTTTGCTTGCATAAGCAGGTTGGGAGCAGCATTAGGAACTGCTGTTGTGCAGCTGAGAGAGTTGCAGGAAGGGAGGTGAATTTTGGTCCATGCCAAGAACTTCCATCTGAAAGATTTATTGCTCTGCCTGGCAGCCATGCCCACAGAGAGAAATGAGACACCATCCCCGGAGAGATGACTCCCCACTTTAAGTATAAACTGCATACAACTCACCCTCTTTGAGTTGTTCCAGATTTGCCTGAGGAACCTGTAGGGGAAAAAAAAAGAGATTTTTCTGTCAAATGCACCTGTTGAGGCAATTTTTTCCCACCTGATTTGGCTGCCACAATTCTGATGCAAAACCAGGTGGGATGAGCTCTCTGCCCAAGCCCTCTGTGGACTCACTGCTGCAGGGACCCCCTGGCCAGGTGCTGCCTGCACCAGCAGATGTACCTCAGCATCCCTGCATGCCTGCAGCATGGCACTGCATCACCCCTGCATTCTGGCATCTTGTCACAGTATTCAGAGCTTCTAGCCTTCTTCCCTGCGGGCATGTACACATCTTGCTGCCTCTCTCCTCCTCTTTGAAATAATTATTTATCTTGCTGGTCAACCTCAGGCAAATGCACCAGCAGGGCAAAGCCAACCCAGGCAACCAGGTTTATACAAATGCATTTTAAAAAAGCCCCCTTGGTAAGGTAGGATGCTCTTTGTGCTGGGAAAAACTGACAAAACCCTGGTGTCAGCGGGACATCGGGAAACCCAGGGGAATATGATCACTAATGCAAGCATAATATGATGAGGGAGGCTGTGACCCAAACTTCCATAGAAAAGTCCTGGTTTTCCCTGATAAATGGGCTGAGAACTGCAAATCCCTATGCATGCTGTGTTCCAGCCTGTTTCAACGCCTGGAATTAAGCCAGCTTTGCAGGCAAAGCCATGAGGACACTAGGGAGCTGTCAGCCCAGCTGATGATTTAATAAACCAGCAATACCCCAAGAAGGGCCAGGCTAGGGCATACCATCCACTCTTGCAGGAGCACAGCATCCCCCTGGCTCTGTGCTAACCCAGGAACACTGTAGCCCACATGAAGACATATGCCTGAACTGCAGCAGCAGACCATCTGCCAATGCACTGGCCAGCTTGTCAAGGACTGAGTGGCACAGGTCCAATGGGAACAGTTTTATTTCCTGGTGTGGAGACATTTTTCTCCATTTGGAAGAGGACTATCAGCCTTTTCTGACCTTCCTCCAAGGGACAGATGTTTTTGCTCTATCACTCTATTCACTGCTAACGCTTTGGGCTATAGCTACTACTCTTTCTTTTAGGTTTTGGATTCAGTTCCACAGCAGTGGTCCCTGGCTAAGTCAGGCTGTTTAATTAGGTATTAAAATGGAAGCATTTTTTTTTTCATCACATCTCCTACCCTCCTGGAACAGGTCCACTAATAGTAGACACAACTCAGACAAGCATTTATTACCCTGCCTTGAATAGGCTAAATAGTCTTGGCAAGTCAACCTTTCTTCTTTGGGTTTGCCAGGCATCTGACTCCCGCTCGCATTCACTTTCAGGAGGGTAGAGCTGCCAAAGGCAGAGCAGCCAGGCCAGGCACAGTACTCTGTCACCTCAACAGCAACATTCCCACCTGGCATTACAAGAGGATACAGGGTTGCTCCATCACTTTGGGGTGATGGTTTGCTCTGAAAGCCTGATTAAGTGCTGGAGGTGTCTTGTGGCAAGATTTCCTGTTTATGTTGCCCTATACCTTGTTATTAGCATCACACCTCTCCTAAATGTACACAGTCACGCTGCAGCTCTGTGCGAGCAGGGCGGGAGGAGGTGGTTTGGGTGGGTGAGTCAGGAAAGTGCTGGTGACAATGGCTCCAAGCTGGATGACAAGAGAGGAGGAACCATGTGGGAGCAGCAGCACCATCCTGTGTGGGGACAGACGACAGGATGTCTCTTCTCTCTCCCAATAAACCCACCCTTTACTTTCCAGAAATAACCTAGGTGGAGGTGAGAGACCACCATGGATTTCTGTGGGATTTGTGTTGTCATGGGGTAGCCAGGAGCCAGGGGATGCCAGGGGAACACATACTGAAAGGTCCCAAGGTGCTTTCCTTGGCTGTTTTTTATTCCTTTCATGCATTTCACCCTTCCAGCAGGAAGGTGCTGCACAACCCGCACCACGTACGTAGCCTCAACAGGGTCATGTCACCCTGGTTCCATGGGGCATTGTGCTATCATGTCCCACACCAAACTAAACAGTGACTTATGAGTCAGCTTGACACCAAGGAACAAGCTCGGGGTGCCTGACAGAAACAAATCAGCATTTCACTGGGGGATGCAAGTGTCATAGACGCTCCAAGCCACCTGAGGGAAGCCAGAACAGATGACAGGGTGAGTATTTTAATTTCTTGGCCTTGTGGCAGGCTGGTGATTACCCTGCCCTTTGCACTAGTGAAATGTCTCTGTACAAAGTGACCAGTACTCCTATGCGCCCTTCTGCGTGGGGCAGCGCTTTGCATGGCCTAGGCACAATTTTAAGGCCTCCTCCCTTAGAATAAGAGTGACGATTTTTGAGTCCTCAGAATTCATCTAACACTGTTCCCTTACTTGGCAAGAGATGTTTCCTGGGTCTGGGATTTTTCTCGTGGCAGGCAAAAAGTGGAAGGGCAAGGGTATGTGCCACCCCCAACTACCTAGTGTTCCCACCACTTACGCACATAGTGGATGTTAGGTGAAACCTAGGAGGTTAGGATTAGCTTTTCAGAGGCCCTTGGGAAAAGCTGAAAGTTTGCTGCTAAAAAGGGGAAAACTATTACAAGAAAGATTTTCTTGTCAGACATGGATGTTCATTAGTGCAAAGCAAATAAGGAATGCCTCAGGGCTACATGGAGCACTCGAGAGTGCCCAGTTTTATGTACATATTTGCACGTGTGACCCCAGGAAGGGACAATCACACCAGGTCTGTCTCTGTGAAGCCTGTTACACTATCCTGGAAGAAAAATTAGCAACTTATCAGATCTGAAGTAAGGCTGTGTTCCCAATAAATGGCTTAATTAGTGCCTTAGACACAAAACACATCAACCCACCGGTGCCACAGCCATTGCTCGTTGGAGGTGACATTTCACTAGGTGACAGAGCTGTGGACTGTGCTAAAAGGATGGTGAGGCTCAGTACCTGCAAAAAATGAAATTTTGGGTCTGTCATGCATACCTGCAAAGCTGCGAAGGCAACTTGGGAAACACAGCCGTCTGGCCCCTCGATCCTTAAAATGCTCATGGCCATGGTGCTGGTCGGTGTGCACCTCTAAGGGTGCTGGGATGACACCCCCCCTTCCTGACATGGACCCAGGATGTGGCTGGGACAAGCAACTGGCTGTGGAAGATGGGAAGTTTTACTGGGCCCAGCACCACTGCCATGTTCCAGGGCTAAGCACTGCTCCTGCCTTGACTGGGACTGTGGGAGTCTAATCATGACAGTTTGGGTGGTGGCTCCCCTGGGTACTGGTCTTAGCCTTGGGTCCCTTCAGGCTACACCAGCAAAAACTACCGTCAGTCCAAGCTCTGGGGCTGAATGTGCTGCAGTGGACAGAGAGGATGTGCATGGGACACCCTAATGAGTTTTGGTCAGGGTAAGGCACCAAGGAAGATGAATATGCCTGTTTGTCAATGCCTGCATCAAGCGAAGTCCTAAATGGTGCTGTATCCTCAATATTTTGCATCAGAGTGATCACAGCATTTGATTCATGAGGATCCTTCACACTGGATTGCACTACTGCTGCATTGAAGTTTCCAATATTGACATGTTAGGAGGAGAGAGCATCTCTCAGGAGCTGTTTATCCCTTAGTTAAACTGAAGAAGTTGCTCAGGGTACTGCTTGTTGTCTGGTCAGGGTATGACTGTGGTCAGCCTCCTCCTTGAGCGAAGGAATGTTGCCAAAAACTTGTTTCAGAAATGTCAAAACCTGATCACTGAATAAGCTGAGAATAATTAATGTTTGGAGAAGGGAAGGAGAGGGGATTTTCTTCTGAGAAAAAGGAGAACAGTTTCGAGGGGCAGAGTGAAGATCCAAGAAGCCTTTCATCCCTGACTGCAGAGTCAGGCCCACAGGAGAGGCTGGCTGGACAATTAGAATAAGCTGGAGCACCCCAAGTGATAGGGGTTCCTTGGGCCTGATCCAAGGGTAGGCAGATATCAACATGATTTTGTTTACATTTTACACACTTGTCTCCACTACAGAGTAATTTCATATTTATCCTATATATATTTGCAACCATACAGTGCCTGTCTCCACTCAGGCTCACACCAGGGTCTCCAGACATCCTTTAATAGCACTAAGAGTCTGGCAGACAAGGCATACTCAAAAGGTTCAGAATGACCAGAGTATGGCTTTTATACAACTATAGCGCAGAAGGACTCTTGTCACCAGGCTGGAAGGTCTCATTACACAGCAGGTAATTCTCCTGCTAAATTGATGGTTTGCTGCAGTGTACCATGAAATCACCACCACGGAAGATCCAGGGATGGGGAAGACACATCAATGTTTTTCCTTGCTTAGGGTAGGATGAGGTGTTATTAGGGTAGGATGAGGTGTTGGTAGTAGGATGGCAACAGGTCAGGTTAGGTAACAGGTTAGATTAGATTATGTAACGGGTGATAGGTTGGACTTGATGATCTCTATGGTCTTTTCCAACCTTACTGATTCTGTGATTCTGTGATTCTGTGACTGATGAAAGTCAGCATCATGGCTTGGAAACCTGTGATCTTTCTCCCATAGTAGCCATGCTTTTAAAGAATTGGATCTCCCTATAAAGTGGGGCTTCTTCACAGTTTTTACTGTTTAAGACCTGAGGAAAAGCTGGATTTAAATGGTGCTGTACAAACAGAAAATAAGAAGTAATCCAAATACTCAGAAAAACTGATAGGTCAGCACTTTAAACCACTAATTTCATCCTTCAGAACGTCTCTACCAGCATGGTACATGATATAAAAAATAGGGTACACAAATACAATATAGAGTCAATCACACAGAATCACAGAATATTATGAGTTGGAAGGGACCCACAAGGATCATCTAGTCCAACTCACTATCTAACACCCATACAGATGCTTGAGTATCAGGGTGCCACAGGTCTCCGAGGGTACCGCGAAGCCCTCACTCCATGAAGATAGGCAGCTCATGAATATGCAAAATATCCCCATCTGCTGTCTCCCCTCCCCCCCACCTCTCAGCTCTGGAGCACTCTGCCGGCTGGCGATGCCCCGGCCCCACCACACAGATCACCAGTGCACCACTCCCCTGGACTGGCCACAGTGGCGGTCGGCTGTGGGGTGCAGAGTTCTTTGGTGCTGTTGGGGACACTGGACAAAGCAGAACCCCTCTCAAAAGAGAGGAGAGATGTCCACCATCTTGGACCTCCAGATTAAACATGGGGGGTGGGTGCAGCGGCGGACAGAAGTAGCGTTTGCCTGTGTCACCGCAGAGTAGTAGTAGGGACCGTGTGTGTGAGTGTGTCTGTTGTGCTGGAGGTATTGCAGTGTTTCCATGGAAACAGGTGGGGTGGTGGCAGTGGCTGCCCAGGTGCTGTCGCAGCTTGTCTCTGTGGTAACAGTTCCCCCACTGCCCCAACAACCTTCAGCAACAACAGCTTCAACAACAAGAGCTTTGCCAGCACCAGTACAGCACGGGACAGTGGAGCGGTGCGCCAGCAGTGCGGTGGGGCCAGCATGGCACAGGCCGGCAGAGTGGTGCACCAGCAGTCTGTGTGGCAGGGCCGGCACGGCAAGAGCCAATGGAGTGGAGTGCTGGCAGTGATGGGTGGACCTAATCTATATATCCGTGGTTATATTCGTATATTCATGACTGTCAGTTGGCACATGCGCAGTCACGAATGCACCATGAAGCATAGGGCCATCTTCGCGGAGAAAAAACCCCGCAAAGAAGTGAACTTGTGAGAATAGAACTGTGAAGAAATAAGGGTTTACTGCATTACCATTCTTGCTTGGCTGTACTCCATTGTCATCCCAGTAAAGTTGCTTGTGAAGCTTTCATTTAAACTGTGCATTAGGAAAACTAGTTACATGGACACATGCTGGAGAACAGCTGGGACCCACACTCTATCTCCGACAGAAGAGACAATACCCTGGGAACACTTTGGGCTCTGCATAGGAAAGGCCTGCTGCTTGAAGAATCACAGTTGGGAAGGAAAGAAGAGGACTGAAAGGGGAAGAGGGATGTGACTTGCTGAAGTGAGAGGCTGAAAAAGCTGAAGGCCCTTCCAAAAACATGAACTTTTCCCTAGCTGAACCTGTGATATTTCTAAGTGATATCAGCAGCCCATCAAACCACAGGTGACCTGACCTTCCCATTTCCCAAGCAACAAGAGGGATGTGTGATTTTGAGCAAACTAACTATGAACAGCTGCAACACTGAAAATATCCTGTCCTGAGCATCACAGATGAGACAGACAAACTGACCCCAGCCCTCTTGCTGCAAAAGTCTGTGCAAGGGGGCAGAGGACACCACATCAGTAGTGGCTGCAAATTGCTGCCACAGTGACAGAATTGCAGAAGCGCCTGTGAGGAAATGAACCATGATAAAGCCTGCACAGGGAGTATGTGGGTGCACACACTGGATGTGGATGGTAAAGGCAGAAAGTGGGTAAATGAAGGAGGTGAAGGTCCCAGACGTAATAAACCCATGGCTGGTGCAGGAGAGGATGTCTGGCTGGAGCTGGGATCTAGGGCTACCAGCACTGCCAGACATGCTTAGCTTACTGCTTCTCTCCTGCCACCTCCCTGCTCCAGAAAACCCTCACCCCAACTCTGCTAACTGGTGTGTCATGGTGCAATTATAGGCTGTCAAACTGTGTCACCCAGAGGTGGGTGGGAATTAAGGCTCCACTGACATCCAGCATTTTTTTCATTTTTGACAGTCTGACTAATTTCAGTAATTTGGTGTCTTCTTGCATTCCTGTTGTTTGGGTTTTATCACTATTACTATAATTATATTACATTTATGCATGTTTCTGTTTGATTAAACATCAAATAGTAAATACTTACCTACACGGATTAGTCACAAGAAGAAATCCAGGGATTTGTTCTTCTGTCTCTAGCTGGCCCTGGAGAAAACAGCGACTGACCCAAGACCTTTACCTTAGAGGACTGCATGAAAACTGGAAACGAGGATCAGAGAACTGCCCCTGGGGAAAACCAGAAAAAAACAGTTTGCTCCCTTGCTGCAGTGTCCTTTAAGTCCCTACAGCAATCAGGCATCTTCTTCTCTTTACTCACCTGCTGTTTGTTGCTTAACAGTTGTGTTAATATGAGGCATGAATATCGTCTAGAATACTTATTTATGCAACCTCTTAGGCATTTTAGGATGCTTAAAATTATCTCCAGAGACAGTAAGATACATGAGCACCATCATCAGCAATGCTCACTAAGACACCTACAGCATCACTTGACCATGATCAAGATTTCTCTTTTGGGGCAAGTAAACATAATTCTTCATCCTAGAGAAGAGTGGCACCTTGATACAGGAAGTTAGTTGCACCTGTCAGCTGTGCTGCAACAACTCTCTGTGATCCTGTTTGCTAGACAGTTTAATTGGAAGTATTTTCTCACACAAGAAGGTAAGCCAAGGGCACACATGTATATCAGCATCACTGGGTATAAGCTGGTGGCAAGGGCATGGCTTTTGGTGATGAATGCCCACATTTGGGTGCAGGGAGACAAGGAAGAAGGGCACAAGGTTGAAAATGTCAAAGTCTCCTCCATGCTGCAAATACATCATGAGAAAGCCCCTGTCCTGGGAAACACACCCACCCACACTGGTGGGTGCAAGTTATTCCATGTGGGGCAGGGGGCAGGGGCAGCGAGGCGGGGCACTATGGAAGCAAGTAATTAAAGACAGAGGAGGAATCTCACCATGACTGCTGCTGGGGCACAGGTCAATCTGGGAGGCAGTGCACACTCATGAGCTGTCCCAGTGCTGGCAGCTGGGCCCTGAGCATTGCTTCACTTTTTTGGTTGGTTTTCATTCTTCAAACCACTGTGGTGGTAGAACCAGACCTGAAAACCTCAGCTCATCTCTTTAAGCACCCACAAGTAAGATCTCAAATGTGGGACATCCCTGACCAAAGCAAGGGATGAATATCAGTATCAGGAGGCACAATAAGGGCAGCAGGGTTATTTAGAGTAGATCTGGCTACTTGTGAAAGGAAAGGTCAGGTCTTGTCAATGAAAGCAAACCGGCTTTGCCAGGTAGGGACAGCTCTGACTTGGCACAATTTCAGCTCTTCCAGAACCACTCCCTGGAGGTGAAATGTGTATTACTCTGCTTCATGACTGGAGATGTGACTTCCCTGCCCCCCAGAGAGGAGGCTTTGGAAGGGAAGGGTCTTCACACTCAAGATCCACAGGAGCTATTCTGGTCCTTTAAATGGGAGCTACAGTATACTCTCATCCTGGAGTGGCTTTCTACTCCAGTTGCTGCCCCAGCACATCCCATGGCTGTTTTGTTTTCCAGGACCGTCAGGCACTTCCTCAGGATTTGACCCAGCGAGCACCAAAAACACATGCTAAATCTGAAGCACATCAACAGGCTTAGTCAAACCCTGAAGTGCCTGGGTCAGGTGTTGTTTGTGTATGATACACGCAACCTTCTTCCGCAGCTGTCACAGGAAGGGCATAATTTTGCATCACTTATTATTTGAACATCAATTTGTAACATAGCAGGAAGAGCCAAAGAGAAGCATCTCATGCCAGCTGCTCCAAGGAGGAATTCAAACCAAACATGCTCATTTTGGACCAATATGACAGCTCAGGGGTGATGTGAAGATGCTTTGCTCTGTGTTTCCGTGTGCAGCTGCTGCTTGCAGGGCTCAGAAAGGAGGGACCACTGGTGTGCATCTGTGCACACATGCAGGCAGAAAATACAGGAACTTCCCTACAAGAAAATATGCACAGACATTAAACCCAGGAGCTTTTCATCACCCCAGTTAGACCAGTCACAGCCTGACTAACAGGAGACCAAACCTATATTTACTGCAATTTATATAAATCAAGAGAGATCCCGTGAAAGACAAGCAAACAACCTAATTGCTCTGGGGACAAATTCCTTCTGCCACATTCATCTGATAACAATTACCTCCCAAAGAGACTGATTTAAATGCTGTGGGTGTTTTGAGAGGTGATAAACATTATGGGAGGAGACTGGGCTGAGGCTGAAACACACTGGCAAAGGCATGGACCTGTAAGGAACAACATCCATCTGAGATTATACACTCATAGGCAACAGAATCTATTCACATCTCACTGCACACCGCAGGCCAAAAAAAGCTTCCAACATCTTATAACAAAATTCAGACCTTTAGGAAAAAACAAATTCAAAGCTAGACTGTGCTAAAGCACACTGCTGCATCAAATCCTCCTACAATATCAGGGAATATGTTGAATAAAAATTGCTTAATACTGCGTGGAGACAACTTCCTGACAGCCCTCCTCAACAAATCCATCCCACTCTCTAGACAGGTGCTTGGTGCTCAGGTGACAGCAGACTCCCTTTAGCTGGCAGGTCAGCAGGAGGCCAGAAGGTGCAGTAGGAGAAGCAGATAACACTACACTCATTACTATGCATTGCTTCCCACAGAGCAAACCTTCCTGCTGCTACCCTGCCAGACCAGCCCCTCTGCACCTCCACGTGTCCACCAGAAGCTGAGGATACCTTGAGGATACTCTGCTAGAGAAGCTGGTCCAGGTGAGCTCAGACAACCGGAGCAGCACGTCTGAGCACCCTGCAGTCTCAGGTGACTGTTCCCGCGCTGCTCCAGTCCTCACTTGCTGGTGTCCCATAGCAGAACTGAGCTCTGTAGCTGTGCAATGCAGGCACCTCTCCATTTGATGGCAGCCACTTCAGTCTCCTCCCTGCGCCAGGGACAGCATCCCCCTCCCCGTGGGTACACCGTGGCCTGTGCCCAGCCTGCTGGAAGGTGGCTTGGCCTCCCAGAGCTGGCCCAGGCTTAGAGACGTGCATTGCACCCCCCCAGTCATTAAATGTAATTAGTAGTTTTTCATGGTTTTCCAGTTCCAAGGCTCTGAAATAATAGGACAACATCTTAGCCTGCCAGAGTGGTGCCTTCTCATAGCAATGGGTGCCAAGGGTGTGTTTTACATGCAGCAGAATAGCTCTGGGGACCATCCAAGGGCAAGAAGGGTTGCAGGAATACAGCACTGAAGGACTATCAGGTAAGTGGCGACTGTTTGCAGCAGGCTCACAGGGCAAATTTCCCATCATCTGGGTGAAACTGGGGGCACTGGTATGTTAGCCCTCATTCAGAGTTGCATTGTAGGGCTTCCATTCTCTGCGGATATTTGCAGCTGCTATTCCACCCCAGTGAATGTCTCGCTTGGGAGAAAAAAAGAGGCATGAGAAGGGAGGAGGAGGAACTGGGCAGGAGTTCAGAAAAGAAAGAATGAGGCAGGACAAAAGTGAAAAGTAAATAAAGTCAGTTGAAAGCTGCAATTGCAGAACTCTTAAAGGGATTTGTAAATCTTGGAAAGAAAGGAAAGAATCACTCTTATTGTAGCAAGGAGGCACAAGGCCTACAAAAGCTCTTCTATGTCTGTAAGAGCTTGATGTCAAAGAGAATACAACACTGACGCTACTCCTACACTTGGAAATGCTGCAGGGAACAGTCTTACTGTAAGAAGCAACTGTAACTGAGAATGGACAAACTTGAGTGGGAAGGAACTATGGTCTCCAGTTTTTCCCAGGAGCTGAAGAACCTACAGTCAGCCACAGGTGAAACACAGGCACAGAGGGAGAGGCATATAAAGCTAATTGGTCGTGATTTGAAAGAACTAAAAATAAATCCTGGGGGAAGACCTCAGCAAGCAGCACATCTCCAGGGGACGCTGACTCAAGCAGAAGCGGCATGACGCAGATGAATGGGGAGGCAAGACTGTCCTGAGCAGAAATCTCATTACAGCTACTTAGCTATTCCTGCTAAACTGCCTCCTATTTACTGCCCCAAGGGCTTAAGCAAAGAAGATTAAGAATGAGATTAAGAAAGCAGAAATGTAGGTTGAATGTCTGAAAAAATTTCCCTGACACAGCAGGATGAGCCAAGCATGTCCACAGAGAGCTTTGCCTGCACCATCGGCTGGCTGAGACAGAGTGGGAGCAGGCACAGTCCTGCAGCAGTGATTCCTCCGTCCCTAACCAAATCTCCTTGAGGATACTTCCCTACCTTCAGTGCACCTCTGGACTCCTGGCAGACAGGGGAGTGTGGATACAGCTATCTCAGAACATCCTGTGTGCAGCAATGCTCCCATCAGCTGTATTACCACCACCAGTCTGGGCCTGTTCCCCACTCACCCTTGCTAGAGGTTGGGGGCAGCCCACACATCTTGGGGCTCAGGCTAGGGACTCCATAGGAGAAGGAGAACATCTCTCTGCTCCACATCCCACTGCCTGTCAGAAGAAGTGCTACATGTCACAAGTTTCTGAGTTAAGGTGTGAGCCTGGAGCACTTTTATTTACTGTTGCTCCCACAGCCCCCAAAAGTGTCAAGGCTCCCACAGGACTAGCTCTGTTATAGCAGTGAAATTTGAGCATGTGCTTACCCAGCCAGCAGTTTACTATCTCTCACCCAACTCTGCTTTTGATCCTCTTCAGAACAACAACAAAAAAATTAGAAAATGAAAAAAACCACGGAGGACCAAGCCCCACCAATGGACAGCAAATCCTTCCTCAGTCTCATCCTTGCTGCTTCCCTCTCCAACAGCAATACCTGCACTGACTGCAAGAAATCCTCTTTGCTGGCGCCCAGGCTGGCAGCACAATTAGAGGCTGTCATGTGCTATCTGTCTTGTAATTTGCTGCACTGGCACAGGCATCAGTGTTGGTAATTATTCACATAGTGGGATCCACAGTATTACCCACAGCCTCTAGGACCAGGAAAGAGCCAAAAGAGTGAGTCTTTACAAAAGCAGAGCTGAGTGAGAAATCTGGCACCCACCATGCAATGAGTATCAATGCATCCCTGTAGAGGTGTGGTGGGAAATGACTGCACATACTCACTTTTTTCAGTAAAAGTTGAGTAACAAATGCATAAATAATAGCATCTTTGTTCAGCTTTCCATCCCTTCTGCTATTGCAGTGCTACTGTCCAGGCAGAAACAGTGTCATAAAGTTAGTTATTTCTGGAATGGGAAGAGCAGCTAGAACAAGGATTCTTTTTCAAAATCCATGGGAACAGAGCAGCAATTCCATGCATTCTGGATAATTCTAGGTCAGAGAAGGCTGAGTGTCTGTGAGGTGTGAAGAGGGGAGAAAATCTCCAGCTCTCATTTGGGCATCCATGAATTCAAGCTTTTAAGCAGATGCTCAGCTTTAATCACAGACTCATCTTCCAGCAACAGCAACAACACAGGACCTTGTAAAACCCCATGCCAGCTGCCAGAGGCTACCAGGAGCTGATGGTGGTTCACTAGGCAGGAGATGGCAGTAATTCTTTCTTCTCAAAAGGATTTTGTCCTAAAGGCATGTTTTCAGCAGTGAAAGATGTTGATACATGTCTCTGATACATGATCAGACCTGAGCCTTGGGGCCAGATCTCCACTGCACGGGGTCAACAGGGGCAAAATGACTGGGCCATGGAAATCCTGCTTCTGTAGCTTCTCTCAAAATTGCCAGACTGGGACAACCTGGCCACAAAGCCCAGGGAGGATATAATCCTGGAGTGAGGATATAATTCTCTTCCAGGCTCCATGCTCAGTTTCTGTCTCATCTCCGGCAAAACAATAGTAATCCCATCCATGTAATTTTGCCATTGCAGACCCAGAATAGCACTTCAATTCTCCAGACAGAAAGACCATCCCTTAACAGTGTTTTGCTTTACAAAAGGCTGAGAACCTCATTTTTACCTCCTGCTTGAATTGCTAAAATAATTAATTCCTTCTAGGTACTTTTAAGTGAAACTCTGCTGTATTGCTAGTTATGTTTAAAACACTTAACATTGAATCACTCCGACTACAATTTCCTGAAATCAGCAACCACTGCTGCACTTAGTATTACAATCACAAACCATCCTGGAAGTATTACAGTAAGCCCTCACTACTTCACGGTTCAGCATTTGCAGCTTCGACACATTGTGGCTTTTTTCTTGTCTTACATTGGCAGGACCTCCTCTCCAGCCTCTCACGAGTTATTCAGGTGTTTCAAGAGATAACAATGGAGGGTCAATGACGAAGAAAAATTAAAGATCAGTCCTCTTTTTTTTTCCCCAACATGGGATTATACCTCAGCACGCTATTGGCTGATCCTGTATCAAGCCTGCTGATTGGCTCCAATCATACTTCACAAATTTCACTTATCACAGCATCTTTTTGGAACCAACCCCCCCACCAGCGATATTTGAGGGATTACTGTATTCTCATTTTTACATTTCAATGGCCACTGGTAATTCTGCAGTTCAAATCAACATAATGCTTTTTCCATTCCCCAAAATGACACCAAGGTATTTGTGAGAATTGTAGTTGTCTAACCAAATTACCATCAACCATATTAAATTAGAAAGCATGAGAGGGATAGTTTCACTTTAAATCATAATTTTTTTCCAAGTTGAGCAAGACAAATACAGTTTCTATTCTTTCTCCTTGTCATCCCCAGACTGCACCATTCCCTCTCTTCCTGCTGCCAATAATCTGCAGGCACCACCAGGTGAAAGGACTTTCCTTTGAGGATGACAAGAATCTGGAGGAGATGTTGCCCAACCAGCACCCAGTGGAGCAGGCTGGGACACCCAGCTGGGAAGCGTCAGTGGGAACTAATCTCACTGGTGAGTACAATGGAGGGAAAATAGAAGTAAAACTAAGTTCAGTAGAAGAAAGTTGCCTGCACAGACATGCCACAGCGAGCTATAGTGGATCCAAGATCTCCATGGGATGCTGTGGTTGAGCACCTCACCTAGGCATCCCCACACACCCTGGCTCAGCAGTGCTTCTGCCGCTCTGCTCCTCCATGGCCCACAGGCACAAATGGCAGGGGCTGCCTTTTCCTGTGCCTGGCCTTCCTGGTTTGACTCATCATTTTATGATAAGCAAAAACTGCATTTCCAGAGATCTCTCTGTATAGTCATTGCTTGGCATTGTGCACAGCTAGAGATCACCCATCTGGGCATTAAAAAGACAGCTGCTTTCCCCTGGTATCTCATTCCAGCCTCTCTCTGACACTTGCATAGAAAGAGGCTTTACAGAAAATCTGGGGTAACACTGCATCCTTGCGTCAAGTGAAGCTAAATAGCCATGCAACTTCAAAACTCAGTTTATAGTCACAGCTGTCCCCTCTGTTCCCTGTCTGTGTTCACACCTTGGCAAGAACAGATTGCTCACAACATTCTTGAGAAATCCCTTAAGAAGACCTAGTGGTCTTCATGGAGCTAGTAAAAAACACAGATTGAACTGGGACTTTGTCCTAACTGCTTCTTGGTCATAGCGAGTAAATAAACCCAGGTTCTGGAGCACCAAGGCAATTTGTGTGAGCTATCACGACCAGCTCTGCCAAAATAGCTGTTTTGAATGCTGATCATGGCCGTCAACAGCACTGTCATCTGCATGGTCACTCCTGGGCTGGATGCTCTGCTACATGTCCAGAGTTGATAATGTCCTGCAGCACTGAGCCTCCAGGCCCCAGAATGCCAACAGCAATGCCAGGTAAGTGTGAGGGAATTCA
>WEKX01021145.1:0-19166 GCA_013390025.1 Pitta sordida
GCCCACCCCATCCCACGTCGCCCGTCCCAACCCGCACCGCCCCGTGCCACCCATCCCGGGCACCACTGGCAGCGCCCTGTGGGGCGGGGGGGTTCAGCTGTGGCAGCAGAGTGAGCATGGCTGCTGCGGCCTGCCCAGCCCCACCTTCCTGCGGCACTGCCCTTCCCCACCTGTAGCCACGGAAACAGTAACACGCGCCCGCGAGGGGGGTCAGTTCCCCAGCTGCACTCAGAGTAACAGGGGACAGCGTGACTCCTGGGCCCCCCCGTTGGGCTGGGCCAGCACCGCCCCACTGGGAGCTCCGGCACTGCCCCTCGGTGGAGCAGAGGCACTGCACATGTGTGAGCCACATAAATTCGCAAATGGTGGAACCAAAACTGCGATTTAAATTTCCCCGCAAACCTAGAAGAATTTCAGCTTGGGAACATATTTTTTTACTTCAGATTCTGGGTGTTTGGTTATCTTCCTAATAGGCAGAATAATTTCTAAATTATTTGAGTTCCTTTAAAAATTAGACTTTTGCACGCATATAGCTTTGTTCTTGAATGTATAATAAACAGCTTTGCTCTGGAAATGAAAAACTGGCAATTGATTAGACTGCTCCAGAGCACAGTACAGCCACCTGCATTGATGAGAGCTACTCATATATAGTTTTTATTGAAGTAAGGAGGAGCTAATTGCCGCTTACATACAAGCACCTTTCCAAGAGGGCCAAATGACAGATATTTGCTCTTTCATGGACATGAACTTATCTGTAACCAATAACACAGAAGTTATAAAAGCCTGAGTAGTAGAAATGCATTTGCTTAGATTTCCAATGGTTTGTTTGAGATCTAATCTTGAGCTCGTTAAATTTGCTGGTAAAATTCACGTAAAACATCATGTAAACATCAGTGTGGATTAAAATGTTCTTACCCGTAAGTGCAGAGGTTAGCTATTGGCCCTCCTGAAAAAAGATCTGTACAACAATCTAATTTACGTGAATCTGAATTAGATGGCTCCTTCAATATTCATACTAGTGGCTTAGCAAAGGAGGAGGCTATTTTTCACAACATACAGTAGCCAATTATTGCTTTAGACTTACTGAATAATTCAATAAAAACGAATAGTGAAATAAATGTGCTTAATGCTTTACTCAGATCTGAAAGTTTGACCAAAATGTGTGCCTGGATCAAGCAGAAGCTTGGCACAAAGTCTACCTATTGGTACTGGCACTAGATATGCCTTTTCTCAGAGGAAGAAGCCCAAAAGATCTGGAGTATTTTGATTTGTAAATGCCAATCATGGTTGCTCAGGGGAATGGACAGGGGTTTTATTGAACAAATGAGAATTGTGAACGCAGCAGGAAACATAATCTGCAAAGCTTTCCAAAAATGACAGCACTGATATAAAACACGTATGCCTACTCACAGGTTCACAGGTTATTCTGAGTTGGAAGAGATCCACAGGATCATCTAGTCCAACTTCCAAGTGAACGCCCACCTAGGGATCAGGCCCACAAGCGTGGAAGCACAGGCACCACGCTCCATCCATCCACACTACATTTGAGTAATAAGAGTTAAATTTATTTCTCATAGTGAGAAAAAATATTTCCCACACAGATGTGGTAAAGCACCAGAAGAACAATGAGACAACCCAGCGGATGAACTCTGTGGTGTTCAATGTATATTTGTGCCATATTAT
Organism: Pitta sordida; assembly: GCA_013390025.1. Classification (NCBI taxonomy): domain Eukaryota; kingdom Metazoa; phylum Chordata; class Aves; order Passeriformes; family Pittidae; genus Pitta; species Pitta sordida. The sequence goes on from WEKX01021145.1 coordinate 1,684, forward strand.
ATGCCATGCCAGCCAGGTCCCATTGCCCCTTCATCCTCCACCCTGCACCAAATCGAATCCCAACAAAAAGACTGTCAGCAATGTCACCCTGCTGCATGACTCCCTAGGTGAAGTGTTAGCTCACAAGAACTGATGGCAATGGTATCAACTATTTAAGCACTGTTTGAAAGGCAAAAACATGAATTCTAAGTTGTTGTGTATCTCCTTCTTACATTTTCTTTCTGATCCCAGGGGAACTGCCTCAAAAGGTCTGCCTCTATATTCCAATAGTTTCATTTTATAATCCAAGAGAATCTGAGATTGTATTGGGTCTGTTTGAGCCCATAGCAGCCCTCACAATGCTGTGCTTTAGAAGGGTGTTGATAACATGAGTGTTTTGACTACAGCTGGCCACACATCACAAAAATGTCCCTTCCCCCCAGCTGAGGACAAGATTCTGGGAGGGCACACAAGTAGGCCAGCTGACCCAGACTGACCAAAGGGATATTCCATACCACATGATGTTAGCTCAGATATAAAAGCTGAGGAAGGGAGCAGGAAGGAGGAGGTCTCCGTTGTTTCCAATGCCTGCCTGCTAAAGACTGTTACATGCAGAGGAGCCTGGCTTCCCAAATGTCAATGGACATCACTGATGGGAAGTAGAGATTAGTTCTTGTGCTTTGCTTCACTGTGGTTTATTTTGCATGTATTAAACTATCCCAACCCATACTGTGAATCATTTTATTATTTGGGATTGAGTAACCATTCAGGCCCTTGGCACTCAGGCAGGGTAAACCCATTACAGTCACATTATCACAGTATCACAGTATTAGCAAGGTTGGAAGAGACCTTGGAGATCATCGAGTCCAACCTGTAACCCAACACCAACCCACTGTCTAAACCATGACACTAATTGCCTCATCCAGCCTACTCTTAAATACGTCCAGGGATCCCGACTCCACCACCTCCCTGGGCCGACCATTCCAACGAGAGATCACTCTCTCTGGGAAAAACCTCTTCCTAACATTCAGTCTAAACCTCCCCTGGCGTAGCTTAAGGCCATGTCCTCTTGTTNTGCCAGCTGGATGTGGCACCATTCACCATCACTCTCTAAGCTCGTCCATCCAACCAGTTCTTAACCCAGCATAAACTGTTTCCATCCAGTCCATGCTCTATGAGTTTCTCCTGAAGCTTATTATGGGAAACCGTGTCAAAGGCTCTGCTAAGGTTCAAGTACACAACATCCACATTCATTTTGGCGCCCAGAATGGGGCTGTGCTACTTCTGTCCTGAATAGCCATCCTGATGGAATGAAGCCCAAGATCTGGAGGGGCAGGAGGAGGACACAGAAGAGGAAACTAACATCTATTTGTGAAAGCGCAGGAGATCAGAGTTATGATCAGTAACAAAACAGGTCACCAACCTCTCCAACTAGGTCTATTTCCTAGAGTTTGCCTGGCCTAGTTCCCTAAACGTAGTAAATCCTACCACTTCCTTGGGTAAGCTCAGCACAGCCTCATGCATATGTCCCACCGGCAGAAGGCTTACCGTGATCCAAGGGCTCTTGCACAGACAGTATTGTTTTACTACTGAATCTCAGACAGGATCAAAAGAAAAATTATATTGCTTAAAGCCTCCCTCTAGGTGCCTCAGGCAAGCAGATCATCTCACTGTACAGCAAGAAACATGCCAGGCTTTCTCGTCCTTCTCTCCACAGTGTCTATCTTAAGCTATATTTGGAGGGGACTGGATGCACAGCCTTTACCTGAATAATAAAAAAATATTGCTATGCCATAGTCCTTAGTGATTTATCTTTCTTTAAAGAGAAATATGGGGAAAGCAACCATCAGAAAGCTCAACCAAGACAACATACTTCAAGTTGTATCTCCCTGTGTTTAGCAGATGACAAAGACATTGAACATCAATAATGAAACCATATGGACTGCATTTTTTATGCACTCCGCTCCCAGTTCCACTTCTTCTTGAGGCAAAGTATGTTTTTGGCATATCATTTGTTCTAGTCACCCCTCCTATTCCTTTGAATAAATTAGTTGCATATGTAGATTTGGTTGTGTGTGTTTTCTAATCTTAGATAGCATCTAATACTGCATTTCAAAGGAGAGGAAGAAAAATGGGCACAAGTAACATTTTATTATTGGGTTTCCCCACTGTCTTCTCAAAGAACATAACACTGCTCTCCTCAGACTTCTCTCCATTTTGCCTTGTCTTCATACATCTTGAATAGTTTTTTTGAGCTAGACTCTGGTAGCTCACTCTCCTCCATTGAAAATACAAAGATTGTAAATGAAAACAAAACCAGCAACAAATTCAAATCACATTAAGGAAATAGAAACAGGAAAATATGATCCCACATAATTTACAACTTGTGGTGCAATGGGGAGGCAGTGATGGACTTCATGCTGTGAGTGTTTTATAACTATACAGTACTAAAAAAATAGCATTTTATTGAAGGTTTGTTTTAGACCTCAAAACCCTAATGGTCATGCCAAAATAGCACAACGTGGAAGTGGCAAAATAAACCCCAAGCAGATGCCTCATAGGAATATCCTGTGCTGTATGATTGCATGGTTTTACTAGGGAAGACTTTCTCATGCAGCTAGTCTGATGAACCATTAGTATACCTGCCAGTCGTTGTGTACATTTCTCCATGCAGATATAACTCCTCTATTTGATTGTGAAGAACTTGCTTATTCATGTAGTTTTTGCATTACAAAATCTGACAGATTTATGTATCATATTAAGTACAATAAATCACTAATACATCACAAAAAGTGTATCTAAAATAGAAAGTAAGATGTTCAGTGATACTGTTATGAAAATATTAATATTCTGTAGCTTTTTCAGGAGCATTACTGCAATTTTCACCAATTCTAGTATCCATGTAAGAGTTACCAGACACGTGAGAGAAAGGATGTGTAGTATACATAGAAGAATGACTCACAGAAGAAAAGGGCAGAAAAATAAGTGAGAGAAATACCTAAAACTGAGAAAGGGATGAGAAGACAGAACACAAAATTAGAAAAGTGTGAAATGACGGGCAGTTTTGAAATCTAAAAAGAAATCTTTGAAATCGATACAAACGAGAGTAAAGTCTTATGCTTTCTAGAGGATCTCTACTTAAAATATATTTTGCAGTCAAACTGATAAGGAAAGGGATTTTTTTTTAAATACTGACGACATTTTGTAAGGTGCAGCCTGAGAACCATGATTTATGTAAAGAGATTACATTGTAATATTAAAGTTAAATAGAATTATTTGAAGCTAGACAAAAATACTCCAGCTCAGTTTTTCATCACATTGGCTGACTGAGTCTCCAGCATTTTGTGTATTGTCTGATACTCGTTGCTGCTTTTCCCGGCTGGTGATTATTCCCTTGGCAATAAGAAGACATAGCACCATTTCAGTTATCTAGGTGGTAGTTACATGTTAGTAACAGTCTTAGAAAGATACAGTGATTCATCCAAAATGATGGAATGGGGTATCCTGATAATCTGAAGGTGGCACAGAAAAGACTTCTGAGCCTCTGTGGGTTTTGAGATGAAGTAGGATTTATTCACAACGGTGCAGCAAAAGAAATGTTCTCAGAAGTGTTTCTAAGAATAGCAGGATGACTTCTATAGCAATTCTGTGAGTAATTTGAGAGCAGCATCTATTCTGTGTTTCTGAATCCCATAAGAATATTTGAAACACGAATGTAAAAAAATTTACAACAGTTTTGGGGTTTTTTTAATCTGACCTCTTTCATTTACAATATCTTGACTTGCATAAGAAATTTGGGATTTGGAAAGCAAGCTTCACCAGGAGTTTGTTATGGGGAACAGTGTCAAAGGCTTTACTAAAATCCAGGTACACCACATCAACAGCTCTTCCCTCATCAACCAGGCGGGTCACCTGATCATAGAAGGAAATTAGATTGGTCAGGCAAGACCTTCCTTTCCTGAAGCCATGCTGACTAGGTCTGATCTCCTTACCCTCCTGGAGGGGCAACATCATTTTCCTTAAGATGATTTGCTCCATAACTTTGCCTGGCACCAAGGTCAGGCTGACAGGTCTATAATTTCCTGGGTCCTCTTTCCTACCCTTCTTATGGATTAGCCAACTTCCAATCTTCTGAGACCTCCCCAGTAAGACAAGACCTCTGATAGATGATGGAGAGAGGCTTAGCAAGCTCATCTGCCAGCTCTCTCAACACTCTAGGATGTAACCCATCAGGTCCCATGGACTTATGAGGGTCTAGATGTACTAGTATGTCCCTTACATCTTCCTCCTGTATTAAAGAGGGGTTAGACCATTCCTCATCTCTATCGACTGTATCAAGAGACCCTTGAAGAGACCTTTCATTATGTAAGCAGCTGTCTTTACTATTAAAGACAGAGGCAAAAAAATCATTAAGTATCTCTGCCTTTTCCTCATCCCCAGTGATGATGTTGCCCTCCTTATCCAGTAGAGATTGGAGATTGCTCCTGTCCCTCCTTTTGCCATTAACGTACCTGTAAAAGCCTTTCTTGTTATCCTGTATATTAGTAGCCAATTGAAGCTCAAACTGAGCTTTTGCATCTCTAATTTTTTTTCTGCATGACTTGACAACATCCCTAAACAAAGTCCTAGTTACCTTCCCCTCCTTCCAAAGGTGATACATCCTTTTTTTAACTCTTAGCTCATTCAAGATCTCCTTACTCAACCAGGGTGGTCGTCTACCTTTCCGGCTTGACTTACTACACACCGGGACAGCCTGCTCCTGTGCCTTGAAAATCTCATTCTTGAAGTACTCCCAGCTATCCTGGGCCCCCTTGTCTTTAAGAGCCACCTCCCAAGGAACTTTCTTAATCAGTTCCTTAAATAACCCAAAATCTGCCCTATGGAAATCCAGCTTAGCTGTTATACTGCCCCCCCTCTTTGCTGCACTGTTTATTGTGAATTTTATTATCTCATGATCACTACATCCCAAACAACCTCCAACATCCACATTACCCACCAGATCATCCCTATTTGTGAAAAGCAGGTCAAGATAAGCCCCACCTCTGGTGGGCTCACTAACCAGCTGGGATAGGTAGCAATCCTCAATACACTCTATGAACCTTCTGGACTGCCTCCTTTCTGCTGTGTGAAGTTCCCAGCAGATATCAGGCAGGTTGAAGTCGCCTATGAGAATTAGGGAGCGTGATCTTGAGATGTCCTCCAGTTGTTTATAAAACAATAGGTCAACATCATCTTCCTGATTGGGTGGTCTGCAGCACACTCCAATCACGGTATCACACTTATTAGCTAACCCTCTGATCCTAACCCATAGGCTCTCAACCCTGTCGTCCTTGATCTCTAGATCAGTGGCATCAAGAGCGTTTGTAATATAAAGAGCCACCCCCCCACCCCTTCTGCCATGCCTATTTCTCCTGAATACTGTATAGCCATCCAATCGAACACTCCAGTCATGAGACTCATCCCACCATGTTTCCGTAATGGCAATTATGTCATACTTCTCCAGAAACCCCAAAGCTTCCAGCTCTTCCTGCTTATTACTTCTCGTGTTAAAATATAAACACTTGAGTAATATTTCTAAAAGCAAAACTGAAAATGTGTGTGTAATCATATGCATATTTGGCAGTTTGAATATTTTTAACATTAATGTCACTAATACAGTGGAAGAAAGAAAATTCCTGACAGTAGGATTCATATGATAAAGAACTTGAAAATACATACAGGAATAGTAGGCCAGAAACAATTATTGCTTGAAAGTCCAAGTTAAGTGTTACAGTCAATGTTATCTACATAAAGGCTAAACAAATAAAAACCAGCAAAACCTCATTCCTGAAGATAAAATTACTTTCTTTCTCCTTTTTGAAACTTGAACTCTGGTTATAGGAGGGCTTCTCAGATGGTATTTGCCATCTTAACAGAGGTAATTACTACATTCATTGGAGGGCTATCACCAAAGAGGCAATACGTATCTCAAGACTTCATTGATGTGACTGGAGTGTGGTTCCTATAGAAAATGAAGGTGCAAATACCCCAGAACAATGAGCGGTGTGGTGCCCAGCGTGCTGTACAGTTCTCTGATATGGGGGAATGAAATAAACCATGCTGCACCTATTCTCCAAGAATCAAGGAACCATAACAACCTGCTGATACGCCCCCCTGGCAGAAGGCCACTCACTTCTAACCATGACCACGCCTTGGTCACCCCTCTTTGGGCAATGGGCCACTTGCTTCTGGCCTTAACCATGCCTTGGACGCTGCTGGAATGGCAGGGAAAGGCAGAGCTTGGCAAAAGGAACCGTGGGACAAATGATGGTGGACGAAGTGTATAAAAGATAACCCCTACCAACAGAAACTTTGAAAACTTTCCCCGTCCTGATTGACGACGAATCTCTGAGGGACGCCTTTGAGGATTTCGTCGTGGCGGTAGCTATACCCTATCTCTCTCTCTTTCTCTTTACTTTAACCCTTTCATCTATCGTGTTGCCGCTTTACGGGCACTTAATAAAGTTTCACTGTTTGATCAAAGCTAAACCCTCTCTCGGAATTTTGTTTTGCACTCTGAGATCCTGCAAATGAACCATCATGCGTCCAGCCTAGCTGACTGGACCGTGACATCTGTGTACAGCAAGTTTCTTCCTAGTCAAATGATTAAAAAAAAAGGTTATTTGCTTTTACATTAACAATTGATCTTGGACACTAGGTGGATTTGAGTTCTCAGTAAAATATAGTTCAATCAGCTGCTCTCACCATTGACTTCCAAGAAAGTTTTGCTCTTGGATGTTCTCTTGGAGGTTAGTTTTTCAATTTCCACAAATTTTAGTATGCCCACTCTGTTCTAAATTGATTCACAGTCAGTCAACCCAAATAATGGTTGCCAGCAATCTCAGATACACAATATTTTCAGGTACATGTTTTCTGGTAACAGTAAAAGAATAATGTGCGGTTAACACATTAGAGTGAAATCAAGGGATCTGGAATCAATTCATTCTCTTACCACAAAGACTCAGTACTGCCTTGGGCTAATCACAGCAGAAAAAGATGTACAACACATATCCTCAGACCTCTGATGATCTAGGTGCCTCGCTCACAGCCTAATCTCCCTATCCGTCTAGAGGCAATGAACATGTAATAGTTGTAGGTGTTTTCCATTTCTGTCTACAAACACTATTGGACTTCAACTTCTTATTCAATTATTCTCTAAGTGAACATTCAATGGATATTGCAATGAAGCCCAGACCTTTGAGAGCCGTAGACGTTATGGCACCAGCAGCATCAGAACCTGCCAAGGAGGTTCGGAGGTTCACAGGTTCACATATTATTCCAAGTTGGAAGGGACCCACAAGGATCATCTAGTCCAACTCCCAAGCAAATGCCCTCCCAGGGATCAAACCCACAACCATGGAACAATGGGCACCACGCTCTGTCCGTCTGAGGCTCCCATCTTCTAGACCACATCACTGATTTCCTCATCCAGTCTTTCCTTAAACACCTCTGGTGATGATGAGTCCACCACCTCCCTGGGCAGACCATTCCAATAAGAGATCACTCTCTCTGTGAAAAAGCTCTTCCTAACATCCAGTCTAAGCCTCCTCTTGTTCTGGTGCTGGCAGCCTGAGAGAAGAGATTTACACCCACCTGGATGCAACCTCCCTTCAGATAGTTGTAAACAGCAATGAGGTCACCTNGGTCTAACCAGTGCTGAGTACAGAGGAAGAACAACCTCCCTAGTCCTACTGACCACACCATTCCTGCTACAGGCCAGGATGCCTTTGGCCCTCTTAGCAATTTGGTATGAGTATAGCATCATGGAAGGAAAATAGCTGAAAAGATTTATTAATTTATAAATGCTTAAATTTTCAGGAACAACTGAGATATAAATTTTCAGGAAAAACTGAAGCATCCCTCTTACAAGGATAGGCTGAGAGAGCCAGGCCTGTTCAGCCTTGAGAAGACACAACCAAGAAGGGACCTTGTCTGAAAGGATAGTGCCTAGGGTATGGAGCTAGACTCTTCCCAGTGGTGCCAAGTAACAGGACAAGAGGCAACAGGCAGAAACTGATGCACAGGAAGTTCCACTTGAATATGAGGAAAAATTTCTTTACTGTGCAGGTGACCATGGACTGGAACAGATTGCCCAGAGAGGTTGTGGAGTTCCCCTCAATGAAGATACTCCAGAACTGTGTGGGCACAATCCTGTGTCGTGCTCTAGGATGACCTTGCCTGAGCAGGGAGGTTAGACCAGATGATCCAGTGTGGTGCCTCGTCCTGGTTGCAGGAAGGTGGTGGAGCTTAGAGTCATGTGGGCATGGCTAGGTTGCTGTTCTATACCACCCACATCATCTCTGAGGGGGCATGGGTTTAGGGGGAAGAAAAAGGTGAGTACACACCACACCATTTTGTTCCCTCTCTTCCTTGGTGAAGCTGTCAGCTGTTGTAGCACTGCATACCCTGTCCCTCCACCGCCACCACCTGTCCCTTCCAGTTCCTCAGAGAACTCAGCTCCAGGCAGCAAACACAGCCAGGACAAGGCTTCGAGAGGTGGTGAACACAGCGAGGACATGCCTCCAAAAAGGACCAGTGAATCACGTAGCGTGGTCCAGGAACAGAGCAGTGGTAAGCCCAAGCCCGGCTGAGCCAAACTGAGCCAAGCCCAGCGGCCCAGAAAAGCAGGTGGTGCAACACTGACAGTCCAGCTTTTGGGGGGTTTGTCCATCATTGTTTTTCATAGTCTCAGGCTCAGGGACAGCCAGCTCTTGTCTTTATCTCAGCATCCACACAGAACTGAGTCAAGGTGGTGAACTCCTTTTGAGTGTAAAGCACCTTCTCTTTTGTATACTTTTGTAATTAATATTGGTGCTGCTACTGTGCATTTCTTATTCCATTGTTGTTTGCTTCCAGCAGACTGTTATTTCAACCCATAGTCTCTGCCTTTGTCCTTCTCTTGCCAGAAGGGGTGGGGGCAAGGATTATTTGATGTTTAAGTCCCAGCTGGTGTTAAACTACCACATCCCATCCAACCTCATCCCTTCTATGATTCTGTGATTCATGCATGAAACATGCATATGTATGTATATATGTACACACACTTGTGTATGTATTCATGGCTATACACGCGTGTGTGTCCGTGAATGCGCATATGAAAGGCAGTTTAAAAACAAGAGTACTTCCCAAGCATTTATACAATTGATTTAGCAATGAAAGAATTCCACCAAAAACCCAGAGCACATTTTCAACCATGTGTTTTGCATTGTACTCGTCTGCATTTCAATACAGAATGAATAACTGGAAACACTCTGTCAGTATCCCAGATCACAAGAGGAGCAGGATGCTTCTTAACTACCACACAATATGTAAAGGAAAAAAGGCTGTTTGCTGTAGTATAAGTCAGATCAGGCTGAGGAGAAGCAATTCTGTCTCTTCCTCCCACACACAGACAATTTACACCTGCAGAATTCAGCTGTGCTGAAGCATTTTAATCAATCTCAGAAAAGCAAGAATAGGGTTTAAAATTTCCGTCTCCTCTTACACAGATCAGAGATGTAGGAATGACATATCATACATGTTGCAGCTGGTGCGTATTATGGAAAGAATTAAAAATAGTTTCTAAAACCTTACTAATTTTTGTACATTTGTGAATTGGATTTAGTCATTACATTAACTGAACACTGCTCTTTGTGCAGCAAATACATGTACTTTGTTATTTACAGTGGGAGATTTTTTTATCCTTACAGAATGTGGAGGCTAAGAAGAAATATGTAAAGCATTACTATTATCCATGATTCATTGACAACAGGGCAGTTTTTGTCCATGCTTCTTCAGAAATGGTGTTTCCTACAATAGTGCCAACTAAGAATAACAGCCCATTTTTCTAAGCACTATGGAAACAGAATAATCTTAAAACTAGCCCTACCTCAAAATAGTTTACAATCTAAGAAATGAGAGAAAGCAGATAAGAGGTGTTACTCTTTATGTCTTGCCTGGTACACTGAAACTGTAAAGAATTACGTAAGTTGTTGCTAATTCTGATGCAGCTTTGTGATTTGCAGATTAAGTATGAAACTAAGTATGGCTTCTGTCTCACTGTTCCAAGACATTTCTGGATCTGAATGAACCTCACAACCTTCTTTCTCACAAAGTTTTTTAGTTTTACTTTCACAGTTTGTCAATCAGACTTGGATGAAAGGGGAGACATGGTATAGGTTTTCTCATGCCTTCTAATCAGAATTCTAAATCAAATGAAGCATCAAAATTAGATCACATTTCTTTATAGTTAATCTCAATATTAATACTGTTGCTTTGCCCTCAATTGTTCTGTTAAAATGCCGTCATACAAACTAGTGAACTGCCTGCAAGTGTAAGCGGTCTGATGTAGCAGAGGGAATTTTGATGGACAAAAATACCATTAAGGCCTTGAATGGTGATTCTAGTATCTTTGACCAACAAAAACCAATTATCCCATCTCTACTTCTTCTGTTTACAAAATGCATCCTCAAATCTCATTTAAAAACATCTGAAGGAACAGTGGTCTCCATGTCACCATACAAAGTGTAGATGTTTCTTAACAATTGTTGAAAGGAAAGCATTAAGCTGGAAAGAGGTATCAAGCGGAGTTCCTACAGCACTGCTCTTGAGATTAGTCCTGTTTGCATCTGGATGGATGTAGATGTCACCAAAATCACCTGTGGTTATGAGATGGACTGACAAAGCAAAGTGATTGCAACAGAAGAGGATATCAGACCAGAAAAACTGGGTAACTTTTGAGGACGGGAGTAACAGAAATTACATTACATTCAAAGGCTAAAATCAAGAATTTAGAAACAAAGAACAAAAGTTTTACTGTAAAATCTGAGCTTCTCATACAGAGACAATTCAGGAGGAGAATGACTTATATACGTTAACTGGATACAAAAGTATTTGAGCTACCAATCTGTTATAATCAAAGAAAAAGAGAAATACATTCATAGGTTATATTAGGGACAGGGAAGTATTAATACCATTAGTGCAGAGCGCTGGCAATACCTCATGAACTGTTCTGCACAATTACTATGATTCGTGTTCAATAAGGACAAATTCATGATAAAGTAGTTGCAGAGAAGGGCTATTCAACTGGTCTTGGAAATGGAGGGCTGGCATATGAGAAGAAAACTGAAGACTGGTCTGGCTCATCTAGAGTATGGGGACTGATATCATGATGGACTATAAATATATCATGGAGAAAAATAACTATTTCAGCTAGCAGTGTTTCTGAAGAAAATATCATTATAATCTGACTATGAAGAAATTTAGGCTGGATATTGGAATGCTTTTGCTTATTTAGGGAATGAAGACAGAGATCAGCTTCCCACTGTGAGCACAGAGGAGAAACATGTTGGGTTATTCTTACATGGCAGGTTGTTCTAACACTAATAGGTCAGAACAACAGAAGAGTTATCTGAAATGCGTGCTTGTTTCAGGAAAACCACTTAACTTAATGTTTTGCTTCTTATTACTTTATAGAATTATTTTAACTTACCTAGGCAAAACTCTATTTTTAATTGAAGTCGTGTTTCACCAGATGGACTGAATCCTTTAAAAGTCATCTATATACCCAACCCCACAGAATTAATGCAAATAAACTACAGTGTATATGGGTTAAAATACTGTGTACCCAAGTATTTTTCCCCAGATTATTTGTTTGTGCCATACTGTGCTATGGAAGATAGGGAGAAAACTTTTCAGTCAGTCAGCCAAAAAGACTGTGATAATATTTGAATAATAGTGCTTTCCAGGGCTCCCCAAAAGCCAACACATTAATTCCTTGCTATTTGGTATATATGACATTTATTGTATAAAGACAATCTATGCAAATGTTACTACATAAAGAAAGTTGTTAGTTTTACTGTTATAAACCTGGAGACTTCAAATATTCCTAGACAACTGGTGAGCAGTCATTTTACAGAGGAATAGATAACACTGAAAAACACTGAAAGGAACTAATAAATTATTTTGGCACATTTGTCCCTAAATTTCTATGTCTGTGATCTGTACACTAACAGGAATACCTTAACATCTGACAGACTACAGACAGCTCCAAAACCTTTTTCATTTGTAGCTGACTGTGATGTCTCAAAAGAATTCATTTCACCTTGATAACTAATTTCTTTTTTGAGAAAGTAGTGAGAATGATGCAAAAACATTTATTGAGTCCAGTCTTTTTCAGAAGGATTTATGTGTCCTTTTTCTTTATAAATCAGTTCTCTCTGAGATCTGAGACTACCTTTTTATGGTTCCCAAGTTGTTGTTGTAATCAACTTGGCTGTAGGCCCAAAGCAAGCTGTGTGACTCAGTGACAGTTGCAATCACTGCAACAAAGAAAAAGACAAAGAGCCAATACATTTGGAACCCACAGCAATGGATGAAAATATTTGGAGAGCTTCTAAAGCAGTCTATTGGCTGGAGAGTTTCAGATTAATCTGATGTTTAAAATATTAAATATCATTACAGAGAAACGTATACAGCTACTAATGCTGCCATTTTTTTTAAAGAGCACTAAATTTCGATTAGATATGATATTGTTAATGTCCCACAACAAAATGTTTCACTCTGTTGCTGTGCACTACAAGACTTTTGATTAAGAAAATGCTTAGATGTGCTTTAATACAGCCAGCAGGTTACTGCCATCAGCTTTATGCATGAGCTTAACTCTTAGAAACATCAGTGAGATTTAAATACGGGCTAGAAAGAAAATTCTTTGATTTTAATATGACCGTTTACCATCCCAGACCTTAATACATCCTCATGAAAAATAATAGATTTAAAGATTGCTTTGAAATTAAAGATAATATTTCAGTAGAAGGTGTCTAAAATTTTTCTTCCTATAAAGTCCCTTAATACAAATTTCTTGTATAAATTCTTTCACAAGCATTTTGGTAACATTTGTGTGGTCTGCTTGTGAGAGCAATCAGGAATCCATGTCAACTAAACATCGTAGGGCGGAGTTGAATCTAGGGCGAGATACAGACTACATTAAAGAGTAGTTACACCTGTTCTGCACTTTCTGCAAGGAGTGGAAAAATGCATAAAGCATATGAGAACTAGTTAAAGATATCCTGGATAACTCCAACTTATGTAATAGTACTCCCACTTTCTCTGCTAGCAATTCATTGCTTCTTCTTTAACAGAAATGTACTTAAAAGTCACCCACAATCACACATATGAATACAGTCCCCCTCAAACATTTGTCCAGTGATTCCTGCAATATTACCTTGTATCAAGTAATGAATTTTTAAGGAGGAATATACAATACACATTTTAAATAGCCCTGGGAATTCAGCAGGTACATCAGCGAGAACTACCACACGGTCCCCCTGTCACAAAGAGCCTTTGGTGGCATAAAAATTGCCAGATTGACGCAGATTAGCTGTCCATTGAGTCTTGAATCCTGTTTTTGAAGGTGACAAGTACCAGATGCTTCAGAGGCAGGTGCAAGAAACCCCCATACAGAACACTTATGTAATAGAGAGGGCTCCTCCTAAAATCAGGCAGTTGGTGGGTGGCTTGTGCTTCACAGCAGGAGAGTATATAATGCCGTGAAATGTTTATCTTCGTTATGTAACTGTGGATGTGATTACCCATCTATAATCAGCTCGGACAAAAAGGGCCACAGGGCTTTTAATAAACACTGCTAATCAGGACCTTGTTTTATTTCACAGATAAGAGACATCAGAGAATTTCAGGATCTGAGAACCAGATTATTCCAATTCACCAGACTGATCATTTTTTACAGTATAGAAAGGTCTATGCTAGTCACTAAACCAGAGATAAGCTCCAGTCTGAGTGTTGATAACTAGAAGCAGTGGATTGTTAAGGTTACACATGATGAGCATAAATTGGGGAACTAAGCAAGACATTTTGCTTCACAGTACCACAGTATCACAGTATTAGCAAGGTTGGAAGAGACGTTGGAGATCATCAACAATGTCTAAACCATGGCACTACCCACAGGACCATCCAGTCCAACTCCCAACCTACTAGACCATGTCACTGAGCTCCTCATCGAGTCTTCTCTTAAACACCTCCAGGGATGGCGACTCCACCACCTCCCTGGGCAGCCCATTCCAATGAGCGATCACTCTCTCTGTGAAAAACCTCTTCCTAACATTCAGTCTAAACCTCCCCTGGCATAGCTTAAGGCCATGTCCTCTTGTTCTGGTGTCATCAGCCTGAGAGAAGAGATCCATACCCACCTGGCTGCAACCTCCCCGCAGGTAGTTGTAAACAGCAATCAGGTCACCTCTGAACCTCCTCTTCTCCAGGCTGAACANGCAATATCTCTTAGAACTGGAATTAAAAATAGCCCAGATCTGAAGTAGACCACAATTCCAGAATAATACTTTTAATCTCCATTAGTTTAGATCAAATACAGAGGGGTTTTTAAATAAATGACTTTGCTCCATAGTAAAGAAGTAGAAATGGTAACATGCAGTACGAAAAAATACTGGATGCTTGATTTTTAAAGTAGTTTATATTGGTCTTTTAAATTTTTGCTCTCCTTCTCCAAGTTAAAACTTTTCTATAAGAGGCAGCATGCATGTATAATGATTAGATTGAATTTGTTCACTGGTACAATCATGACATGAGTTATTTCAGCACAACGCTCTATGGCTCCTAGAAATAATGGCACATAGAGAGTAGTTGTCACACTGGTTTGCAGCACAAGCCTATTTCTAGGACAATAAGCAAGCACAGTGCAGAAAGTCTCTGGGTTTAACATCCTTTTAAACTATTTTGATGAAATGGCAAAAATAAGTAAGGTGGAAAAGAATATTGGAATAACTGGGCACCTCAAGTGGTGTAAGGCAAGGTCCCACATTGCAATCCTGTTACTATACAGCCCAGACTTTAAAGCAAAGCCTATGGACAACATTCACTTGGTGCTTGAGCTAACACTCCATTCAGACCTTGCATAACCATTCCCGATTCCTTTCTGCCTCTATTGGAATGGAAAAGCTTGATAGAGTTATGTATCTGTTTGAATATCTGAGGGATCTTTAAAAACAAAGTGGATATTTCTATTCTCATTTCTAAAGTGAGAGAAATCAGGGTGGAATAAGAATTCTCCTCTCATGGAAGTCAAGTGATGTAGCAACGTACATCGCTGAACACATTAAACGTTGTGTAAATTCTCCTTGTTCATTTCACTGCAAAAGAAACAAGTTAGCTTTAACTCCCTACAGTGGTAAACTGAAACTGATCTCCCAGCTCTGCCCAGAAATGAACGGTCTGTGTAAAACTGACCACAGAATCTCAGCTGAAATCTCTTCAACTACATTGCAAGCTTCTGTTCCATCATGCCATACCCCGCAAATTTTTAAAATTAAATGCCAAAGACTACACAACACAGGGGTGGCAGGGCTGGGAGGAGAACTAGAACTGCTGACAGGTCATTCTGTATTCAGTGCATTAGACCACAGTTTCCCCTAGACAGCACATTTCTGCATATGATACAGAAAAGTGTCTCTGGTTCCTATTTTGTATACACTGAAATGCCTGAAATGCATCTTTCCCCAGTTGCTGGCCAGCAGGTACCACTGAATATATTTGGGACTTTGGAGAATCCTGGAGACTGATTTTCCAGGTGACTATTGATAATAGCAAGTCAAAAAGTACAAAAAAAAGAAACGTGAAAGCTTTTATTAAGGACAAGATTCTAAATAACATTTTTGCATCGCTTCATAGAATATTTACTTCTTAACCATGTGTGAACAAATGAGATTGCAGACATTTGCAGTGTACTTAGATTGTCGGTTTTCTTCCTTGTACTTAACCAAATGTTGTGGTATTCTACCAAGCCACACTTTAGGTTGGCAAAAATCACCACTGCCTCCCTAAAAAGCAGGTTTGGACTGTCACCATCTTCTTGCTCCCCTCTCCACTCACCCTTCTTGGGTGAATATGAGTGTTTATCTAGTCACATCACTAGCTGGAAATCACTGAAAGACTAATCAGGGTTCTTTTTCTCCCGCTAGTTTTAATCTGGGTTAATTTCCCATTGCAGTTCATTGCCCAGTAGACAAATTAGGCTACCTAAGGTGCAAGATAGGGAAGCAAACAGAGTAGGAGGAAGGTGAGGCTGCTTCTTTCAGTGGCAATGCTGCCCTAACTGGCCACACCTTAAGGTATCACCAAAATCAAACATAAGTTTATCCCAAAACATCCTGTGAGCATGCTTAAAAAAGGAGAGAATAAACTTCCTGAACAACTGATACCACAGATCACCACTGGAATTGCTGTGCACATCAGCCACATCTGCCACATCAAAGATATAACAGTTCATACATCTGAAAATATGTCCCACATCCTCCCACCTGGAGGATTTCCCAACACATAGCACCATTTTCCCAACGCATAGCAGCAATTGCTGGCGTTTTGCCATCCAGTATAGATACTTCTAGGTCATTGCAAATCAGTAACTGGAACGATTTATGAAGCTTTGATATTTTGATGAGTTAGATCCATCTCAAGCATATTAGAATTGATAGAGATTAGACTATAACACTATCTGGCTGGAATACAGTTTTTGAGACAGTAGCATCAAGTAGAAGAAACAACATTTTTATCCTGTATGCAATAATAGGATTCCTGCTTAGAACTTAACAAAATCTGACTTTGCTGATATACTAACGCAGATTTAATCAGCTTGGCTTACCTAAATCCTTATTAAGATGTGTGTAATGACCACCCAATGTTTAATTCACACTAGGACTGTGAATGAAAGCTACTACAGAAGAAATTCCCAAATTTTCGTCGAAGTGGCTGAATATCTGACACCCACTTTTTGTAAATTTATCGTTAGCATCCAGATACAAATATAAGCATCACTCTGCTTTGTGAAGACAGAGTTCAAAACGTTCATATTTAGGAGTTGGAGCTATGAATTGGTAACTTAAGTTCTGCAATGAATGACTAATCTGGATTGCATTACTTAACTTCCACTGATCCTATTATGAATTTTAAGATGTGAATGTCATGCTGATCAGAATTACACAACCTAACCTCTGTAATACTACATCGCTTTGAGTGAGAAAAAGAGGGTGTCTGAGTGAGAAAAAGAGGGTGTATCACCTTTGGAAAAAGGGTGAGGTTAATCAGACGGTGTACCGAGGTATTGTTAGGTCGTGTAGGAAGAAAATTAGAGACACAAAAGCCCATCTTGAGCTCAGACTGGCCACTTCTGTTAAGGATAATAAGAAGAGTTTTTATAAATATATCAACGGAAAAAAGAAGGTCAGTAATAAACGCCACTCCTTACTTGATGTGGAGAGAAATTTAGTAATTAGGGACGAGGATAAGGCAGAGGTACTCAATGCCTCCTTTGCTTCTGTCTTTAACAGCAGGGTCGTTTGTCCTCAGGATAACTGGATCCCTAAGTTGGCAGATGGAGACAGGGTACAGTGCAGTACTCCTGTTGTTCAGGAGGAAGTAGTTAGAGACCTGCTGATCGATTTGGATCCCCATAGATCCATGGG
>WEKX01021145.1:26026-43464 GCA_013390025.1 Pitta sordida
TCCCGCGCCGAGGGCCGGCCTGCGGCCCCGGCCGGCGGCGGAAGGGCTCCAGGACCTGCTGTATTAATATGTGCCGTTCGCTGCTTGTTGACACAGTTATGTGGGAAATATCAGCTCGGGGAGGTGCTGGGAGCACGTGATCTGCTCCATTCATAAAATACCTGGCTGTCCATTCACAGTGCAGTACAGTGTCTGCATTCAGCAGCCTCGCCGATCAGACCTGCATGGGAAGGGAGAGGCAGCCAGGCCGCCGAGTTTATGGCAGAGGGCGGCAGAAAGAGAGCTTATGGCTGCGAGCTTGGGAAGTCACTGTAAAGGGATATGGAGGGGTGGGACAAGAAGGCTTATTTTCATGATTATATTTGCCCTTTTCCTGTAAGGGACCATTAATTCATAAGTACCTTCTCGCCATAACATCTAAGCAAGGAAGAGTTTATTCAGAAAATGTTGAAATATTTTCCCCCTTCAGAAATACTGACTCAAAAATAGAATACTGAAAATCATATTCATTATTATGAACGTGTTTTCAAGACAGGATGTTAATCCATTTGGAGTAATTTACATTTTATTGAACAATACCACCTTACGTATGAACATGATGCGGAAGGAAGTCGGTCATACCTAGTGAGGCATCTGACAATGTTGCCAATTCTAAAATACAGGTGACAGCGAAGACAAATGGACTGATAGAAATCAGCACTGTGGTTCATTTTTTTCCATTTACTTTGAGAATTTTAGAACAGATTAGCAATCATTGTTTCTCCTATGTCATGGCCAAAGAGACTTCTGAAATATCAGAATACTGGAAATGTTTCTAATATAGCCTAAATTGTTTAGAGGTCAGTGTATTTACTTCGATTTCTATGTATATTGAACATGAAAAAAAAAAAAGAAATTTGCTGATGAAGAATCCACGAAGCAGACGGTGTATTTGTTTGATGTAACTGTTTTGTGGTTGCCAGTGTTAAAATGGTGGTGCTCTTTGCTCATGAGTACCTGTTTCATTATCCTAACAAATTACACTGAGGTGATCCTTAATTATACATTCATGGAATGGAGAAGGCTTCTTTTTACTCCATCCTAACAGAATACCTGAAATATCACTAACCTTTACTTAATATGGGAACACTCACATATAGTATTTGGTTGGTTTGAGTCTATTCAGAGAACTAAATGTGTATATCCTTACAAAACACTGTAAGTGGTGCTTTTCCTCTTTTATTCTTTTTTACTTCGGTTATTAGAATATCAGAAGCAAACATAAAAGAAATGTTTCTCAGTTCCTTTGCTTTTTTTTTTGACAGCGTTTTTCATGAGGGCCGAGTCGTTGTTACTCTCTGGTTGCTTTTGCACACAGCACAAATGTGTCACTTTAAATGGGTGGGCAATACAATTGAAACTCCAGATAAACCATTTGTGAAAATAGGACAGATCTTAGAATAGAAATTTATCGTATATTAAAAATTCACTGTGTTTAATTTTATCAGTGTAATTGATGATGTTAGTGGACTTGAGTTCATTAACAGATCTTTTGTCATATAAGAGTGAATGCGTTTTGTGGCACTGTGAATATTCTGGCCATTGAGCATTATTTTTTGTTTATAAAATATCATTTTATGGAGCAAGATATAAATATTTGTACTGTCTAGAGTCTGAGCTCAGTTAATAATGCTAAATTCTCAGTGGTGGTGGAAAAGGTTTGTTAGAAAGCTACATGAAGGACTATTAAGCTGCTTCTTGATCATGAGCATATGAAGGGCAGCCTTATAAAATTCTGATTGCTACAGATGAACTTCATAGGTGATTTTTACATTGTTCTTGTCATGATGTTACTGTGTTTGTCAGGTATGTATTCTTTTTCTCTCCCAGTCTGTTTTGCAGTCAATGTGGTCCATTCACAAATACTGTCAGTTTTTAAATAAAGGAATTTGTAAACTAGTGGACTCAAGGGTCAATTTGCTATTCATGCAACTTAATAATGTCAAAGCAGGGAGGTCAGTGAGCATTGTACCAAATTCCTGTTTTGGTGGCAGATTTTATTGCCATCTAGAAATGCTACTGAATGGTACTGAATTTCTGTGTTCCCAAGATCATCTGACAATTATGTTGTGTAGTCCCCATTCAGTAGAGATGAATGATGAGAGGCTTAAGATGGAGTCTAAGTTGCTGCTGTGGTAAAGCAGGAGCACTGCTTCACTGGCTTGTTTATTTTCCTCAGTATTGCAGGTAGCCACTTTGTTTTTCAGGGAATGCTAGAGCTCTTGAATTATATTCAGATTTGCTTTTATGTGCTCTGTTTTTACAGATTCAGACTGTCATATGCTAATTGTTCTACCACATAAATATGGGTAATCTTATTCTCAGTTTCCTAGATTATTTAATTAAAGAGATTATAAATTAAAGAAACACAGCGTCTGTAGTAGTACTGTGTGCTTAACATCGTCTAGATTATGTTGCTATAAACATCCTCAAGTGTTAATTTGAAAAGTAAAGCTGAACTAAATTTTTAAATAAGGTACTTGTTCATGCCTTCCTTCAATATATATGAAAATACTGTTTGTACTTAATTTGTGCTTCAGAATTGTTGAATTTGTATTACAAGCTCAGATACTGAACATGAAATTGCATTGCAGAAAATAATGCTAATTACTTTGGGTTTATTCTGTGAGGATTTGAACACTTTTCAGCTGGCTAATTTGCTTTCTGCTCTTTAGGACATATATAGACTTTGAAATTCTTCATCCCTTAATGAAAGGAATTTGTAAAAAGGAAAGACGTAATTATTTTTTAAGGAAAGCATTTTTTAACCCAATTGATGATATTGCTACTTTGATAGATTTTCTTTAGAGAGAATGCCTATAGAGTCCTTGGGAGGCTTTTCCACTCTTAAGGAACTGCTTCTTGCTGTCCGTTTGGCCTTATGTTACCTGATGCTGTTTTGAAGGTGAAACTGAATTTGCGTGTTACATAATCTGAGAGTCAGTTCTGTGTGGTTTTGTTGTTGGGGTTTTTTGGGGGGTTGTTTATGTGTGTGGTTCAGTGTTTTTTTAAAGGTTCACTCTAGCAACAATCCTTGGTTACTGTGTTATTGCAGAAAAATGCTTTCTGGGTGTTTCAGCATAACGGGAGGCAGCAATAATAATTGAATTAAAGAATCACAAGTGTTTCTGTTGTTTGATCATTTAAAATTTAATTTTCTTGAAGTGTTAAAGTAACAGTGATGTTGTCAGCATATCTTTTAAAAGTAGAGACATCTTTCTAGAAAGGAATGTATTTTGACAGGATTGGAAGTCAAGGGATTAAAGTTGAGGGCAATCTGGTGGAGTTTAGACTAAACACTGGCAGTTTTGTTTGTTATTTACCCATCCGTTTGTGTATCTGGAGAAATTACATGTATTCGTGATGACTTGATGGGATTGTGACAAACATTGGAAATAAAAAATACTTTTCAGAATATCGATGCAAGTTTAAAAAGGAGACAGAAGAAATACATTTCTTTGTGGGAGGCTTTCACTCCCCTCATTCAAAAAGAGTAACTATGAGAGGACACACAGTGTATGTTGTCTTAATGCTGTTATTCAAATGTTTAAATGTCTGCTTTCTTCCTCTTATTCCTCTTTCTCAACTGGAATATGTTGCAGTTTCCTTAAAGGAATTTGGAAGCTGTTTGGAAGTTGCCATGTCGTTCAGGATCCCAGTTTCTTTATGGCTTCTTTAAAAATAAAGTATCTTTGTCTTTTTCTGTTCAAGTGTGCAACATTTAAGCAAGTAAATTTTAGGTAGCACAGTTTGCACAGTTACTGAATGGCTGAAGTAGGTTGTAAACAAAACTTAAATGGTCCCCAAACATATAAAATTTGTTCTTCCTTCTCCCCCTTGAAAATGTTCATGCCTCTTTTTCTAAAGCACTTTCTGTTATTAAGT
Source organism: Pitta sordida (assembly GCA_013390025.1). Taxonomy (NCBI): domain Eukaryota; kingdom Metazoa; phylum Chordata; class Aves; order Passeriformes; family Pittidae; genus Pitta; species Pitta sordida. Next base: position 29,951 of record WEKX01021145.1, read on the forward strand.
ATTTATTTAATTATGTGTAACATACATTTGTAACTACTAATGTGTTGCAAATATTCAAATTAAACTTGAATAATATGTAAATGCATTTGCAACGCTTTTTATACTTGCTTATACTTTGCTAGGTGTGTCTTTTAACCAGCCTTGGTAGTCAACAGAAATAATCTTCAGTAATGCTCGTTTTCTGAGGGAAGGAAGAGGACTGGATGCTCTTTTTTATTCATTTATATTTCTACACTGAAGACAACAGCAGTACATACTTCTGTTGCACTTCTTTTGTGCTCTATAAAAGAAGATTTTTTTTTTGCTAATGCTTAGAGTATGCTCTAGTGACATCTGTTGCCTGTCACTACTCCCTGTGTTTTTCCTCATTCATGGGGTGTTAACATGTTGTACCATCGGCCCTCTTCCACTTTGCACCCCCCNATGAGCACTTGGGACTTTTTTTGCTCCTCCACAGAGAGGAAAGGGACAGACAATTCAAGGATCTCTTAATACGTATTTTCACTACGACTGACTTGGAGGAAATCCAGAGATTGTGTGTATGTGCGCGGCTGTATCCCCCTGAATGTAATCTGTCTTTGAAATACGTTTTGGATCGGAGACGATAAATATTTGCCAGAAAACATCAGAGTTCTTTATGACATTGAAAAAGAAATATAGAGTATTTTGGAACTTCTGTGATCGGGAAGTTGGAGGTTGATCGCTGCGGTCTCGGAGCCGTATCGTTACGATTTGCGGTGTCGGTGTTTGCTCGGCTGATTTTATGAATGATGCGGTGNGGATTTTTCAGCAATTGAGGCCCGTCTCGGGACTGCACATGTGCGACCTGACGTGCATGAATATTCAAAGTAGGCAGTCATGAATATGCAAATCCCCCACCCCCCCGCGCCAGCTAGCTACGCTGAGCTGGCCTGGGGCGAGCGCACACGCTGTGGCGGTGTGGCAGCAAGCAGAGCTGGGTGCCCACCCTGGGCCGGCTGCAGCAGAGCCAGGCTGGGTGTGCACCGCTCCTGCAGTGGCTCGGCTCCGCCCAGCTTGAGCACTACACACCCCGCTCCCCTTGGTTGGGCTCCCCTCAGCTCAGCTTCGAGCAAGGAGGCTTCATGCAGTTATGAAATATTTACACACTCTCAGGTTAGACGTGGTGTCCGAGACTTTCTCAAAGTACACATTTACCCTGAATATGGAGAGATCAGGTCTACCCACCCAGAGAGACACCGGGACAGTGGCGTGGGCGGCTTCTCCGCGCCTGTGTCTCCCTCTGAGTGGAAAAGAGATTTTCCCAGTGTGTGGGGTGGCCGCAGGTACCGGGAAGCACCGACACGGACGCCAATACACAGTAACACAGTGCTGAAACAGCACCATGGCGCTGGGTGGTTGTGCATGGGTGTGGGGCAAATTTGCATATTAATGGGCAGCTTTTTTTTTACTACGCGGACGGAGGGCTATGCAGATAGGGGGCAAGACCCGCAGTACCGTGGTATAGGGGACCCGACTGTGTATGGTAACATATTTTATGGTATATTGCACTAGGTTGAGCATGGTACTTCCTGAAAGTTGTAGTAGGAAGCAATCTGTGAGACTATAGGGGTACTGAACAGCGCTTACTTGTACAAAGTCAGCAGGCATTTGAGGTGCATGTGTTTTCGAATCTTTTCAAGCTTATCAGTATGAACATTACATAAAATATATCTGATATCAGTTTGTTAAAAATATATTTATTTTTATTCATTGCTTTCTTTTAATTTTCTCCTACATATGACAAGGAAATAATTAAAAAATAAGCAACTTACAAATCTTAAGATATGACAAGGGACAAAAAATATGCATTTAAGTGCTCTGAGTACTAAAATTTGTTTATAAGTATGGTTCTTATTGAAATAACAAATGACTTGCTACACAGGTGCAGGTCCTAACTCCCAGTACTCCGAATAAAGTGGGGGAAATGGATGATGTGGTGATCATAATAGTAATAATGTCGCAATATAATGATTATAAATGCATGTATCTATACAAGATCATCACTCACAAGCTTTTTTTCCTCTAAAAACTCACTGTCATATGACAGTAAATAATTCAAGCAGGGAAAATAGGCTACAGGAAGTTAGTCAGTTGCTGTGCTTCATTCTGTGTTGCTGCCTGATACCAAAGTTCCATTCAGAAGGAAATATTTTTCATGTGTGCATTATGCAAGAATTCCCCAAATGTGTGCCATTGAACCATCTTAAAAATGAGGTGATAAAGAATCTGTTTCTTCACTCCCCTCCAGATGTATTAATTGTGCCTTGACTGCTGCTGTTTGTGATACTTTAATTAGGTGAGGAAGTCTAATTCTGTTACTGTGAGTTTAATGCCCATCTATTTCGAACCCCAAAAGAATTTCTGTGACTCGCATGTTTGGCTTGAATGGTTTGTAAGAGCAGGTGTCATTAAAGTAAGAGTCGTTTTTTGTTTTGGTTTGGTTTTTTTTAAAGAAACTCCAGAAAAATAATACCAAATAAATAGGTCTTTCCCAAGATCATCTGACAACTGTTGACAGTTACTCCATTTCTTTGACTCTTGCTGACTAATTACAGCACTAAACTGAAGTTTGTCAAAGCAAAACCGAAACTGATTTATTTCGGTTTTAAGTGAAGTTAAATGCTGTGAAAAAACAAGTGTACTAACAGGAAGCATCAAGAATTTCATTAATGAAACAAGTCATTACTGAAAACTAGTACCAGATTTATTAAAAATTGTTTCTGAGTTGGTCTGTCTTCCCTAAATAACCTTGGACTGTTAAGGCGTAACTATCAGCAAGGATTGTTGCCAGGCATTTTTTTGCTTTCAAAAAGTGCGTAGAACTGTGTTGGTGAAGTGGTATAAACCTTGAAGACAGAAGTGATTTCTCTCTCTTTAACCTTTTGAAATAATTAAGTAAGCTTGCTCTGATTTAGGACTTTTTATGTAGCTTCCTAGAAACTTTCCAGCCTCTCAGATGTGATAAAGTATTCTGAGCCCTGGGTATTTTTTTCTGTGCATGATGTGCTTATTCTGGATCCCAGTACAGCATGCCTTAATATGAAGCCTGTGATTGAGGTCAATATATGTTGAATCTTGAACAGGAACATGTTTTTTAAAAGGTGTAAAGAAGCTAATTCAGGATTTAGGGTTGTGGCCTATACATTTAAAATGGGTAATCATGAGAGGGGTTTTAAATCTACTTAAGTAGCTGATCTTCTGTACCAAAGCTGTATATTTTTAAGCACTGGTTGTTGTTGATAATCACTGGTCTTCACTCGCTTTAGGACCAAGAATAATTTGGAAATTTCCTAGTAGCTTAGACTTAGGATAGGTATATTTGTGCCCTCTTCAGGGGCAAAGTAGCTCATTACAAGTTCCCCGCGTCCTCCAGATGATGCAGATCTGTGCTGCTGATGATGCAAAAAAAATTGGGGTTGCTGTCTCTAATTTTGCTGAGATTTTTTAAGGGGAAAAAAGTGTAGAAGTAGTTGTTTGCTGGTACCTGTAGTACATAACAAGCATCCCAAGGGAATGCAAAGCTGTAAAATGAAATGCTTGAGAATTTTGGGGCATGAGAACTGACATTGTTTGTGCAGATAGAATCCATGCGGCCAAGGAGTATGAATTTTGATGATTTTGATAGCAAGGCAAATCCAGGAATAAAACCAAATTGCCTTGTTCTGCTCTCAAACTTTCAATACTAGTAAGTATGCTTTTTTTTTCCCCTTTTTTCTTTCTTCACCAGCTGCTTGCCTCATTTGCTGCTCTTTCCGTGACAGAATAGGACTGCACGTTCTGGTGATGCATGGGGGTGCTTTGTAATTGAAAATTGCATCACTTAAGATACAAGTGTTAAAATTCTTTAAATACTAATATTGAAAACTAAATCAATGTTCTGACAGGTTTTTGGGGGATTGACTGTTGGTATGTATGGACTTTTTTGCTCTGGTGGCACCTAACAAGAGTTTCTGTGGTGTCACTCATATATCCTGCAGAAATAGTGTCATACTTCAGGCATGTAAGTGTAAAACACTTGCATCTCTCATTGAAATGAAAATGCTAGTTGTCATTTTTTAATCAGTAAAGTTTTTCTATCTTGGTCTTTTTTCCTGTGTCTTTTTTTTTTTAAGGGGAGAGGGAGAGGAAGGGCAGCTGGGACAACTTGTAATTAAATTGTGTTTTTCATAAAATGTTTTCGTAAGATCTTTTACTCATGTGCTCTGTGGTTCTTAAAGTTAGTTTGTGTAAAATCAGGCCATTACAGTGATCCCAATATCTAATTGGTCCCCCCCACCGTCACTGCCCACCAGACTTGCCATACATGGTTCATTCTCACCTTTTTGGAGAAAGGGGAGCCATTCCCATCTCTGTGAAGCCAGGACCCCTGCTGCGCTGCCGGCACAAAGTGACCGGCACCGTGCTGGAAGTTTGGGGCACGGAGCGCGGCGCAGCTGCGAACTGGTGAAAGGTGGGGGACGGTTCCCACTGCCAATGCCGACTTTGGGGTGGCGGCGGACGGGAGATTTAAACCCCGGGTGGACAGGAGTGGAGCCACTGAATCGGCACCGTGTTTCAGCTTTGCCACCACCGGGCTTACATGGTGTGGGCTCCTGACGTCAGAATCCGATCCCTGTGCTGGCACTGGCCCCTCCCTCACTGCCCAAAATAAAAAGTTCCTTCCGAACGGCAGGAGAGTATCTATGTGTACTGTGGTGTTTCTGTACGTTATGTTTATTGCCGTGTCATAAACACAGAAACAGTCGGTACCGGACCGGCCTGGGAGGTCCCTTCTAGGACGTGTGGGACAGATGCGCAGAGGGAGGGTAGGAGAGGGAAGGGGAGAGCTGCGGGATGGGGCAGCCGGCGCAGGGATGAGCGAGGCTGCACCAGCACTTCCTGCTCCTTTGTCTCTGCTCTGCGCAACTTAGGAGCCGCAGCAGAGGCAGATCGGACAGCCCTGGCGAGAGGCAGGGAGGCAGATCCCAGAGCCAAGAAGCAGCAGCAATGGTCAGCTTCCCTCAGCCCACAGTGTTGTTCTGGCCGCCTCCCTGATGTTTGAACACAAGAGAGAGAATGTCAACCAGTAATCCCGATTAAACCACTACCAAAAAAGAAAGAGCCACCAGCTCTTTCACCTTGCACATCTGCCGCTGGTCTATGCACAGCCCCAGCCGGAGCCAGGGAAGCAGACCCCGGCTGATCCCCCCACCAGGGATGGGGCGGGTGTGTGGCGACAAGCTGGGGAGAAGCGGCGATTGTCAGCTTCACTCCCATGCCAAGCCGTTTCACCGTCTGCCCTCCTTTCTGCTGTTACAGGTTGAAGGGTAGGTCAGAGCCACCAACACTGCCAGAGGCATAACCGTCGTGAAGGCACCTGTAGCCTTCGCATCTGGGAATGCGGCTGAGCTGCTAGGTGGCGAACCGGGAGCGAACCTCTGCCACTGTCCCAGCCGGTTCAGCCATTGCTCCCGTCATACAGTGCCAGGGTGGGTATCCACCGGTGCCGCCCCGGCCAGCACTGAACTCTTTCCCCAAGCCTCCCCCAGAATCCTGCTCTGGAGAGGCATGCCGCCTCTGCCGTGTTTGAACACAAGAGACACACAGCAGCAACCAGAAATCCCAATAAAAAACCCGATAAAAACCCCCAGCAGAGACATGGCAGGGAAACGACAGTGGCAGGAGGCTCCGTGCCCGCTCGGTTTTTCGAGGGGAGGGGGTGGTGCCAGCTTCCTGNCCGTGCCCGCTCGGTTTTTCGAGGGGAGGGGGTGGTGCCAGCTTCCTGGCTACCAGCTGTGCCGGTTTCTGCGTTTGGAAAAAGCTCCCTTCATGGAGCTGGGAGGCGGCAAAAAGCATTTCCTCCCTTTTAAGGAGGCGTTACGGAGGGAGCTGCACCCTCAGGACCATCCTTCAGACCTTATATGGAGAGGGGGCATGGCTACGAGCATGGCGTACTCGACTACGTAGTGGGTTTGCTATCTTTGCATATTTCACGATTCGCGTGAGGCGGACCAGACCCAACAACCCGCAAGTAATGGGGGTTCACTGTATTACAGAGCTGTTTTAATGCGCTAAGGCCCATAAGTGTCTTGGTAGAATCTTGCTTCATCTCCTACTTCTTTCAGGCTCCAGAAAACCTTTTAATGGATATCTCACCACTGCTTGTGATATCTCTAGCACAGTACTTTCATGCTTTCTGTATTTGTTCTGAACTAGGCTGGCTTAAAATATCTTATATTGTCCTGGCTGTACTTAACTTGACACGTCCTCTAGAAGAGCCCAGATATGCACCTTAAAATGTACGTGCTTTGTTACTATGGTGATGGAGAAGAATCCTGCGTGTTAACAACCCTGCGTTAGGTAATGGAGGATTTGCAGAAATCAGTTAAGCATCTGCCTGGGGCATTGAAAACTGAGTCCATGACCATACGTCCACCACACCTTCTTGGCTCCAGGCAGGCTGAGGGAATCTTGTTATGGGATTACACGCTTCCCTGTTTTCAGGTTGTCTGAGAGGTGAAGATGACTTTTTGGTTATAGTTTCAGAAGTTGAAGTAGTGTTGTCTTATCGGATGCTTTTTAAGTATCTTCTGTCATATGTTTAGGATGTTCTGCATAGTGTAAAGGAGATGCTTGGGCAAGCACGTTGTTATGTTTGTCACTGATACAAACCAATTTTGTTTTTCTTTGAACTCCCTAGGCTGATGGTACATGAATTCATTAGCTTTCATTTTGCAGTTACAGCCACCTCTAAATCCCGCAAAAGGAAAATATTAATTCCCCTGAAGCAAGGTACAAAACACGAGCCCTTCTTCATCTCTTAGTTGAATTGTGGATGCAGAACAGGTCTATTCGAGGAATCTGTTCCAGAACAAGACGTGAATTTAGAGTCCTGTAGTTCAATGTAGTGTAATTTCCTGTGAGGGCCTTTTATTCTCTGTATTGTGGAGTAAGTTGTGGTTAACTAGGGGAAAACTGATAACTTCAGGTAGCTAATTAGAGGAGCTGTTTCAGATTCTCGTCTCTTTCCTCCTCTGTGTTACCTTTTTAAAACTGTAGGGGTTTTCCAATAATTTCTTCATTGTTTTTGTTTCTTTATGCAATTTTGGTTTTGGTTTTTAGTTTGTTTGATTGTTGTACTGCTAAAAATGGTGCATCTTTTCCGTGTTTTGAAGTGTGTTGGCTTTTAGAGACCTGTCCTTGTAGATTTTGCTTTGGTTTTAGCATTTATAGAAGCATTTTTTCTGAGTATTTCTCTGTACTAGTGTTCTCATATGGCTTATCCTGAAAAGCTTTTCTGGAAAATAAGATACTGGTTAGTGTCTCTTTGAGACATTTTTACTGGTCCACTGGGCACCCTTATAGGTCTTAATACCAGGGTTTTACCCTTGAGCAATGCTAGCAAGAAAGAAGCCTGCGTTTTTACCACTCTGCAATAATAAAAACATAACCCAAACATAACATGTGTTTCCTTTGCTGTAGAAAGACAGGATGCTTCCCACAGGCTAGAAGTTCATCGTCTCAGCAGTGAGAGAAGCCATTACAGAAATGTCAAAAATCAATGTTGAGTCACTTCTCTGGTACAGAAAATTCAACTTTTTTGGTATCTGCAAACAAATCTTCCTCAAGCAGAACTACAGTAGTATCTCTTTTTCTGAACAGAATTAAATTATATGGATTAAACTTGAGGAATAACTGGAAACAAGTTTACAAAGTCCGGTATTTCAGCTGGTTTGGTTTTTTTTTTAGCAACTACATACTGGCACATATAGTATTGGCTTTCCTATCTTTTTGGCAAATCTGTGCTGCTTGAGTTTGATCCATGAACTGAAGCTCAGTGGATGAAGTACGTAAAAACTTTTAAGTTAGTTTTAAGGTTCTCATGCTCCTTTCATCAGAAGCATGCAAACTATGAGTTTTGATCAATTTATCATCTCAAATAGGGCATGATGATCCTAATCTCTGCCATGTGCTTCAGAAAAAGATTGTTTCAGTAGAGAAGTTGCAGGAGATACCCTAATTAAATGGCAAAGGAGGAAGGAAAAGTGTGACTTCGTGTTTTTTATTTTGGTCAGCTTTTCTGAGATTGCCTCAGAGTTTTAAATTACAAACAGATAGTACAGAAATTGTAGTATCCTAGAGTAGAAATTATCTGCTTTCTGTGTATTTCGTTTCTTTGCTAACTTATAGCTACGTATTTCACAGTAGAGAAAACATAACTGTCATTTCCCAGTTAGAGCATTAATATCTATGATCAGGGTTGTACATGGTGAGAGGGGATTTGTTTCACCCTTGTTATTCCTTGACTGAGAGAAATATTCCATTATTTTGTCTACATAATAAAATGGTATATTTGACTCCTGAAGAATTCAGTCTTAACAGTTGAATTGAAAGATGCTGTTCAAGCTTTTATCATTAACAAAAAAAATTGTCATGTTTACAATAGGATATAGTTTCTGTTATGTTTATTTACGTTGGAAAATGGTGTTCTCCAATAGACTGTGTTTGCTTTCCTCTGCAATGAGTTCTTACTATAGCTCAGTGACTAATTTTGTTAGGATTTGCTTCTGTTTGTCTTTGGGATATATCCTTTGACAATAACAATGCTGGTCAAAAAGTAGGAAGATCTTTCAGTCTAACCCTTTCTTCATGCAATATTCCAGTAGATCACAAGAAGCTCAGGGCAGTGTTTATCAAAGTTTAAATAACCAGGTAGTATTTGAATGCCTTTTAATTTCCATGGGAGCATGATCCGAAATTGCCCTAGAATCTGACAACAAATTATGGACAGAACTAGTGCATAATCCTCCCCACTTTTGCTAGGGTTTGTTTTTCTCTTCATTAATCTTCAATCTCTTGAGCTCCATTATACAATATACCGCTTTCTCCACAAGAGAAAATGTGTGTGTACTTTACTAATTTCAATACTAGGTTTGCAGCAACAATTTCCCAGTCTCATGGTTGAGGCTGCTACCAAATGAGTATCCAGGATCCATAGAAGTTGAGTGGAATCAATTATTAATCATATTATTTGGGATTACTTGTCTTTGAAGTTGCTTATCTGGAAGTTGCTGCTTCTTTGTAAAACTATACAGGAAAGGGTACTCACAAGCAAATCTTCATAATTCTGTGAGTGTTTTTAAGAGGTTAAGTATGAATTTCTTTTTTAAATGCCCCCTCCCCTAGGCAGTATGAAGATTTGTAATGGTATAACTAATATCTGCTAGGGGTGAGTTTATTTTATTGGATTTTGATAGACTACATAGTTTGAAATACAGTATATCGCCGCTGCATTGCGACCTCTCCATTACGGCCCCGCGGATTTGCGAGGAAAATTTCTCGCAATTCAGTTTCAGGGATCTGCCAGGTTCCCCAGCCGACACATGCACAGTGCCTCTGCTTCACCGAGGGGCAGTGCTGGCATTCTCTTTGAGGTGGGACAGGGCCAGCCCCCCAGGGAGGGCACGCGGTTTCTCCAGCTCACAATGGTGCTTAGAGCCCTGCAGCACTGTGCCTTGGTCCCTGACCCAGTCCTGTATGTCTCCGTGCCCAGTCCCTACAGTGGAAGGGTCACGCTGCAGTATGCCCTAGGCAGCCGTCGAGACCCAGCGCAGCACGGCCATAAGACATGCCATTCCTTGTTATTCAAAGGCCAATCAAAGCTCAGGCAGCACTGCCTCTCCCGGGACCGGTGGATATTAAAGGGGAAGAAACTCCCAATACGGACGCCCTCCCGGCCCCCCACCATAAGTGGCACAGGGTGTCACAGTGTTGCAAAGTTAAGGTTTCCCAGGCTCCAAGAATGCTGACCAGAGCTCAAGGACACCCCTTCCCCGCCGCGGAGGCAGAATGAGCATGCATGGTGGCAACAGCCAGGTGGCGGCTGCAGAAGCGGCTGGAATGGTGCAGCGGCGACATATGCCCACCCTGTGGCCATGCTGCGCAGACAGCCCCAGTGGACCAGGACAGTGCGGGGCAGGGACGTGGTGGGCACGAGCACTGGGGCCAGGACGGAGTCTGGGGGGGAGAGCAGTGGCATGGGGTTTGGGCTGCGAGCACGCGCAATCACAGCAGTCATTCAGAAACACAGCAGTCAAATCACAGCAGTCATTCAGTCATTCAGTCATTCCCTTTGCTCCCCTGTGCTGAGAGAGCCCGTGAGGAGGAGTGGAAAAGTGTCTGCAGTGCTCCAGAGTGCTGGGGGGTGGAGCAGTGGGCGTGGCCTGCATGCATATTAATAACCTGCCCATCTTTGCAAATTTGACGTTCTGCCAGAACCCTGGCATGACCCTTTCCTCACAAATGCGGGGCTGTAACTGTATTTAAGTGTTCAGAATCGTTTTGGGGTGTTTGTTTGGGTTTGAGATTTTTTTTCCAGACCCTTTCTGTTAACCTGTGAAGTATTTGAGAATAAGTACAATTGTATAAGAACAGGAGCCATTTAAAATAGAAATAGAGAATTCCATTAATGCTGTGGATTTTATCAACATGGTGCAACTGGGTTTGTCAAACTATAATAGTACTGGTGCTGTCATTTTGACACAAAAAATAACTTTGTCTCTATGGTGTTAACAGTCACCTCTTAAAGCAACTAAAGCAAATTTACATTTGAAATAAGTTAATGAGGTAGAGTAGGAGTAGATTTATTTAAAATCGGTTGAACTTAAATGCTCACTTGTTTGCTTTTTAATGATAAAGCAGATCTGTGGTTTGAAATGGTTTCAGAAAGTTTTTTGTGGCACGGCAGATGATGGTTCAGAACTGTTTGAAAACTATAGAGGGGTCAACTACAGTTTCTCCCTTCTGGGAGACTGGAAATCTTCCTTTGAAAATGTTTGAGAAACTTGATACATATTGAAGATCTTCAGAGATGCAATTAATATCTGCACAGAGTATTCCAAAAGCATCACAAATGTATAATAATTTAGTACTATATTATCTTAAGATCTTAATACTGCTGTTACCTTTTGATAGTAATGCTTTACACAAAAACATACGAATTGCCATGAAGGATGCTGTAAAAATTCTTGTTGACATCCTTTCTCTGATTTTTCTACTTGCTATGGAACTTGGTTAAATTCTATATGCATCTGTTTTCCTCATCTGGAGGTTTGGGTTGAAATATTTTATTTGAGTTTGGATTCTTTGGCAGAAAACTTTGCCATGTAGTTATTTGGTAGGGCTTCATTTGACGTTAGCAGAAATTTAGTTTTGGTAGGGCTTATCTGTTCTTAATTCAAGGATTGTGTTTTTAGGGTGATTCAGAAGTCAAAGTGAACTGAAATTGCTATTCCAGCTTATTCAGTTTTAATCTTTTGGTATAATTTGCTGTTCATGCCTTGATGTTAGAACTTGAAATTAGTCTTAGTATCTAAATGAAGTTCTTCAGTATCTGTGTACTGCGTATTTCTATTCTGAAAAGGTTTGTCTCACAAGGACCATGTAAATAAGGTGATGAGGGAAAGTGGTAAGCAGGATCACAGGATATCCCAAGTTGGAAGGGACCCACAAGGATCTTCTAGTCCAACTGTTCTAGGGAAGAACTTAGCAGTTCAGTTTTGTTAGGAAATGCATTGAATTTGTCATGTCAGTGTCAACTGCTTGTTTTCTGATACTAAAGTAGTGTTTTAACAGATGGAGTAAAGATTGGAAAGTACTGGTGCTCTGGGGCATTGGCCTTGAACGAGGGCCTCATGAAGTAAGGAGGGTATTGCCTGTGTCACCTTCATTCAGTCTCCATTCAGTCAAGGCTCACTCATTATGACTTGAAAAATGGGCATGTTTATGGTTTGTTCTCTTGGTTGGTTTTTTTGTGGGAGTGGGTTTTTTTAGGTGCTACTTGATACTAGATAAAATTGAGGTGCAAACAAAGGATTTATTGATTAAAATAAATATGTACTTTAAATTTATCGGTATCCAATTTTAGATCTGTCACATTTGTATGCAAACCAAAATGTGTTTAACCAAAATTAATTTAATTCAAGGAAATTCTGTTTATTTAGACCAAGGCAATGTAGACTGTAAATGTGAAATCATAAAGGTTTGAGAGAGCTGCTTAATATTTTAAATTACATTTTCTCCCCCGATTGCTATTAGTGTTGTTGGACTAGAATTAAATGACACCAGGGCTGATTTTGTTGCATGCAACACTTTCTCAGCTGTAAAATCTTGATGAGGTATCTTCACTGAAACTGTTGTTTTTTCAATATGTTATTACAGAGATGAAGGTATCAAAGTAAGGGGAAGGCATGTGTAAGGGCAAAATTAAAGCTGCTATAAGGACTACCTATGTCTACAAAATATGTTAATTCCTTTCCCCTTGTTTCTGGACCTTCTGTCAAGACAGGTCTGCTCCAGCTGGGGCTTGCAGAAGCAGCAGTGACTGCAGGAAGTGATACGTATATACCATTCTTTTAATTCTCAATGGCATTGACAGTTACCAAAGCTCCTTTTCTTTGCTCACATCTGTCCTTGCTAGAAGTTAAAATGAAAGGCAATAGAGACAGTAAGACAATGCTGAAAAGATAAAGAAGATTGACAAGGTGAGAAATCTAAAGTCTAGTTTTAGGTATGCATTTAAAAATCCATTAGGCAAACTGCTGGCATTAAGTTTCTAAAATTATTTCATATGCCTGTCTTGCTATTTGAGAGCTCTTCTTGTAGCAGATATTCAAGTTTTTTCATTGAAGTATATAGTCCATTGGACATTAGAGTCCTGTATTAAGACTGCTTCTCTTACTGAGTTATTGTCCTGTCGCCCAGTGCATTGGGTTCTGGAAAAACTGGGTTCTGGAAAACTTCCCAGCCTAACTGATGTATGGTTTGGAAGTGTTGGAAGTTGTAGATAGTTTGTCTAAGAATTGCTTTTAGTCCTACCAGTGGTATCCATGGCACTAGTAAGAAAGTATTTTTAGGCAATTTTTATCGCCTTCACTTGTTAGCTTTCTTGCTAGTTTTAAAGAATATCCAAACAGTATTCTGAAAATTTAAAGAAAATGCAAAGCGAAGTTTAAATGTCTCAGTGGGCTGTGCAGCTGCCACTCTTTATATGAAGAATGACAGGCTTCACCAGAATGTCTGGCTCCTGAAGCAGGAGACCATGATGCTGAGACACATTAGAGCAGTATTATTTATATTCTGCCAAAAGCAATTATCATGCAAGATTTATAAATATGTGTTAGCTTTTATGCGTGTGATAAACTCTGCAGACTTCCATTGAGATCTGTAGGTCTACTTAAAGTGATATACAGTAAGCCCCTGCATATTCGCGGTCCGCTATTTGCGAGCTTCAGTATTTGTGAGTGATTTTTCTGCGAGCCATGCGATCTTGGCACATGTGCAGAACATACCGCGACCTCAGTCTGATCGGCCCCCAGCTCCGCTGTTTGCGCGGCTCACAGCACCGGCCCCACACCCCCCCACCTCCCCGCTCGCACAGCTCCACCCTGCCTTGATCCCGGCCCCGTTGCTTGCACGCCGCGCCACCGCTCGCCCCCCCGCCCTGATCCTGTCCC
>WEKX01021146.1:14677-30521 GCA_013390025.1 Pitta sordida
GAGGGGATCCAGAGATATCATGGAGGGTTTTAAGGAACTTGATCAATTGATCAGTGGGACAGGAACACAGGTAGTCTTTTGCTCTGTCCCTGTAATGGCAGGATCATACCCTGAAAGCAACAGAAGGATTCTTGCTCTTAATAAATGACTTAAGGGCTGGTGCCACCAGAAAAACTCTGGGTTCTATGATCACGGGATGTCTTTGACCAAACCAGGCTTGACAGACTCTGGAGGGCCAAATCTATCAAATAGAGGCAAAAGAGTTTTGGCCCGGGGGCTGACAAGACCCATTGACACGGCTTTAAACTAAGTTCGAAGGGGGAAGAGGATCTGACAGTCACTCGAGAGGACACTGAAACGGGTAAAAATGAGCCAAAAACATATTCAGCAGCACAGCTGAAGTGCATGTACACCAATGCACGCAGCCTGGGTAACAAACAGGAAGAACTGGAGATTATGGTGTGTCAGGAGCGATACGATATAGTTGCCATCACAGAAACATGGTGGTATGACACGCACGACTGGAGTGCTACATTGGCAGTTACACACTCTTCAGAAGAGATAGGAGAACACGCAGAGGTGGGGGGTGGCCCTATATATTAAAGTAATGCTAGATACCATAGAACTTGACATCAAGGATGATCAAGTAGAGAGCCTATGGGTCAAGGTAAGGGGTATTCCCAATAAAGCTGTAATTCTGCTTAGGGTATGTTACAGACTGCCAGATCAGGAGGAAGAGGCAGACCTATTGTTCTTTAAGCAACTAGAGAGAGCCTCAAGATCAGCTGCTCTAGTTCTTACAGGAGACTTTAATCTGCCTGATATCATCTGGGAACTTAACACGGCAGAGAGGAGACAGTCCAGAAGGTTCCTAGAGATAGTTGATGACTGTTTCTTGATGCAGTAGGTGAGGGAGCCTACCAGGGGAGAGGCTATGTTTGACGTCTTGTTTACAAATAAGTAAGGGTTGGTTAGTGATATTGTGGCTGGAGGAAATCTGGGATGTAGTGACCATGAGATCATAGAGTTTTCAATTGTCAATGTGACGAGAAAGGGCATGTACCAAACCTACATGCTGGATTTCTGGAGGGCAGACACCAGAATAAGAGGACATGGCCTTAAGCTACGCCAGGGGAGGTTTAGACTGAATGTTAGGAAGAGGTTTTTCACAGAGAGAGTGATCTCTCAGTGGAATGGTGTGCCCAGAGTGGTTGTGGAGTTGCCATCCCTGGAGGTGTTTAAGAGAAGACTCGATGAGGACCTCAGTGACATGGTCTAGTTGGTGGGATGTTTGGATGGAAGGAGCATGTTGCCTGTGGTTCCACGCTTGTGGGCATGATCCCTGGGTGGGTGTTCACTTGGGAGTTGGACTAGATTATCTTGTGGGTCCCTTCCAACTCAGAATAACTTGTGAACCTATGAACTTTCTGTGCCACGTGGAGGACTCACTCAGGAGGTTTTTGTTTGTTTCTCATTTTTCAGTCTGCTGCCAAACTCCCTGTTTTTTCCTTGTTTTTACATCCTGATTCCCTTCAGAACTTGGCTGAAATGGAAGCTGTTGGAGAAAACTCAAGTGGTAGCAGGAAGTAATTCACAAAGAATCTACTGTAGCTGCTTCCTAAATCTCACTTCAGTGCCTGGTAAAATCATAGGGGACATCATTCTGAGAGTTATTGGAAAACAACATAGTCATCATTCACAGCCAGGTTCATGAGGGGAAAGTTCTGCTTAAGAAACTTTATTTCCTTTTATGACATGGCAACTCACCTAGCTCATCAAGAAAAGCCACTTAATGTCATCGGTTTGGATTTCAGTAAAGCTTTCAATATAGTCTGTAACAGGATCCTTCTGGACAAAATCCACCACAAAACTGGATAAACACATAATGGCATGGGTGAACTCACAGAGGGTAATAGTGAATGGGGTGACATCAGACTGCTGACCTGTCACTAGTGGGGTTCCACAGGGCTCCATCCTGTGCTCTTCAACATGTTCATAAATGACTTAGATGCAGGACTCGAAGGAATACTGAGTAAGTTTGCAGATGATACTAAATTGGTATTTTAAGGAATGTGAGTGCCAGATTCTGGACCTGGGAAAAGGACATCCACAGATAAGCGTACAAACTGGGGAATGCTGGAGAGCACTGAGGGCTCTAGTCAGTGGCAAGTTGAATATGTTGGCAGTGCCCTAGCTGCCAGGAGGGCCAACTGTGTCCTGGGGGACATCAGGCAAAACATCACTGGCCGGTCGAGGGAGGGAATTGTCTTGCTCTGCTCTGCACTGGGGTGCCCTCATCTTGAATATTGTGTCAAGTTTGGGGCACCACAAAATAAGGTTATAAATCTGTTAGAGAACATCCAAAGGAGAGCAACGAAGATGGTGAAGGGCCTTGAGGGGAAAGCATGTCAGGGGCAGCTGAGGTCAGTTGGTTTATTCAGCCCGAAGGAAACTGAGTGGAGACCTCATCATGACCTACAGCTTTATTGTGAGGGAAAGCAGATGGACAGACACTGACCTCTTTGTGGTGACCACTGACAGAACCTGAGGGAATAGCATGAGGTGTGTCAGGTGAGGTTTAGATTAGATACTAGAAAAACGTTATTCACCCAGAGGATTGCTGGCCAGTGGAACAGGCTCCACAGAGAAGTGGTCACAGCACCAACCCTGACACAGTTCAAGAAGCATTTGGACAGCACTCTCAGGCACATGATGTGATTTTTGAGGTATCTTGAGCTGGGCCAAGAGTTGGACTTGGTGATCCTTGTGGATCCTTTATAGATTAGGATATGCTATGATTCTATATCTTGTGCTGTCCAAGAGTTTTAACTACAAAGGCTGTTCTGTGTCAAATAATGCAAGAACAAAGACAATTTCTAAACTACAACTTAATAATGTAAAATAATGGAGGAATAACCAACGTGGCTATTGCAGGTAGTCTGTGGTGTAGCTTACAGTTCTGTGGTTTATGTGCTGTACATGTGCAGGAGCTTGGCATTTGTTCTGTGTTGTGACTTCTGTGGAGAAACTAGAACCTGAAGTGAAAAGAAGAAATGGATCAGTTCATTTTTATCTTCATCACATCTCCTAGTTTCTTTCCGTACTGTTACCTTTAATTGCTCTTGTTATGGTAGTTTTATGGTGCATGTGTGTTGCATATTTTGTGCCCAGCTGCCTTCTCAGGTCTTAATTTAGAGGTAAATGTAAAAGGCTTAGACCAAGTACAACCTTTTGAAATCATCAGTAAGTGCCTTCAGAAATTTCTCAAACTTGGAACACAACAGAGAGTCTCTAGAGAGCCAAAGAGAAACTTAAATACTTTAATAGACTGACACCTCTAGTGGAACAGAGGCACATAGGAAAATAGATGTACTGTTGTTGCATGTGGAATGGATAACATCTTTAATGACAGTTTGTCAGCAGCTTTCTCCAAAAGATTGGTAAAAAGGGAAAAAAAAGCAAACGTGTTGGCAGTAAGTAATTCTTATTTGTATCAGACCTGAAAAATTTTGAAGCTGTTTGAATGGACACTTTGGTGTACAAAGACAACAGAAGTAAAGGGAATCTCAGAGCACATTAAGATATGAAACATCTCAGCAAACCTAATTGCAGCTTTAATTAATTAAGAATTGAAAACCAAAAGGGACTAATGTGGTCATCTAGCTCAAACTCCTCCATAATGCAAGTATTAATCAGAGAATTCCTATGACCTGATTAAACCAAAGTACAACTAGGAAAATACAGATCATGATTTAATTTTGTGTATGCATGTGTTCAAGAATCCAATCTTTGGATTGGAAGAAAAAAATTCAATATAATTTCTATTGTCCATTGTCTAGTTTCAAATTCCAGTAATACTGACTTAACTTTAACAACTTCCTTTTTTTATTGTAGATATTCTGATGTAATGTAAGTGCCTCTTACCTTTTTTATTAAGTTTACCAGACTTACACTTTGTGTTTTAAAATTGGAAGCATGTCTGTGGCCATTTTTTGATCCACTTTTCAGCAGCATCTTCGCATCGACTATATAGAATAAGTCAGTAATTGTTACACTAATAGGAAACAAAATCTCAATCGGAATAAAATCTCAGTGTGATTTGGTTTGGGGAAGACTTCTGAAGGTACATAGTGCAGTCCAAGTCTCCTGATGAAAGAGTCAACTAAAACTATGTATTGACTATGCTAGCCTAAGAAATACATCTTCATATAAAATACATATGAAATATCCAATACACATCTATATGTCTACTTTTCAGTATATGCACTACTTATAGAAGTCTCTGTTGGATGATCACAACACTCTGCTTATGGCGTGGCCTCCAGTTTTGAATGGAGATATCAATAACTATCTATTGTTGGGTTTTAAATATACTCATAGGCTTACTGCTGAGACTTGGAGTATCCATGTGGAGAATCTAGCCATAAAACTTAGAAAACCTTATGTATTACTGAGCATCTTCTCAAATTATACTGTCTGGCATTGATGTTTAGCTGATTGTTCATTGTTCCCTCAACCAGGAGCATCTTTTCAGAGTTAAAGCTTACCAGATGAGTAGCAGTAATCTTTGGTAATGTGGCCAACTACTTTTGTACTCAAGGACATTAATTCGCTCTTGGCCTCTTAATAAAAAACGTGATTTTCTAATTTTTAGTTATCAAAATGATTGAAGTTCTTCTGAATTTTAGAGGAAATATATTGGAAGTGTTAACTGTTTTTAATATGAAAAATTTTGCTTATTTTCAAAATTAAAATCTTGCTGTTAACAATCATGAAACATATCCAGTCAGACTGAAGGCTTTCGGTTATAGATAATACAATAGCTATAGATAATAGTCTGGAACTATATTAAGATTGGTATTCTGATTACAGAAAGATGCAGAAAGGAAATGAGAATAAATTAAGGTTGTCAAGGAAAGGATATCCATTAGAATTCTGTCAAATGTGTCATCCAGACTTTAGCATAAAAAGTGGTAAGAGACTCACTTGTTTTAAATGAAAGTCTGGTCTGAAATGTCTTGTGTGACCATCCTGCTATTTCTTGATAACTGCTTGTTTTAAACTGGTACATTGTTATCTAGAAGAATGTAATTTCCTCAGAAAAATAATTATTGGGAATTAGTAGAACTATATAAATCCCACCAATGGGAGAAGCAACAACCTTCTTATATTGTGGTTCCCAAAAGTTTACACAACATTTAGGATAAGATGACACCAGTGGGACAATCACCTCCCTCAAACGGCTGTCAGTGCTTTGTCTGATGTCCCCCAGGACGCAACCCCTCCTGGCTGCCAGGGCGCTGCTGACCAGGACCCCCAAGTCCCTTTCCATGGCACTACTTTCCACCATCTCATTCCTCGGTCTGTATGTACGTCTAGGATTGCCCCATGCCAGCTGCAGAATCTGGTACTTCCATTTGTTGAATTTCATCCGGTCGGTGATTACCCAGTTCTCTAATTTGTCATGGTCTTGCTGCAGGGCTTCCATGTCTTTGAGAGAATCAACAGCTTCTCCTAGTTTTGTGTCATCTGCAAACTTGTTTAGTATCCCTTCCAGTCCTGTGTCCAAGTCATTTATGAAGATATTAAAGAGCACAGGACCTAAGATGGACCCCTGTGGAACCCCACTAGTAACAGGTTACCAGTTTGATGAGCCAACTGCTCACCTGCCACAGGGTTTGTTTATCCAGTTTTGTGCTGGATTTTGTTCAGAAGTATCCTGTTAGAGACCATATTGAAAGCTTTACTGAAATCCAAGAGATTACATCGACTGGCTCCCCTTGATCAGCTAGGTGGGTTACTTTGTCATAAGAGGAAATTAGGTTTGATAAGCAGGACTGTCCTCTGGCGAGGCTATGCTGGCTGTGACCAATGACTCTATTTTCTTTTGGGTGTTTTTCAGTACCTCCCAAAATAATCTTCTCCATAACTTTACCAGACCCTGAATCGAGACTGACAGGCCTGCAGTTTCTGGAGTCCTGCTTCTTACCCTTCTGGAAAATTGAGACAATATTCACCAGCTTCCTGTTGGTTGGGACATATCCGAATTCCCATGGACACTTGTGTGAATATCTGCTATGAGTTAAACTCTAGGTCATGTGTTGCTTGTTTATTTTTTGTAAGTATCTCATAAAACTGTAAGTAAGAAATACACATCCCAAAGCAGACAATTAGACACATTTTTCTCGGTGCTTCCTCCAACATCACTCTTTTAGGCTATTCCAAAGGTGAAATATCTTGTGCCATTATTTTATAGTAATATTTCTGTTTTGAATATAAAATGTAACTATGAATTGTGGAACACCCTTAAGTGTGAAATTTGAGCACAGATTTTAATTCTTCTGTGAGTGTTTCCCAGATTTCAAAAATCTGCTGCCTAATTTTCATAAAATAATTACTACATGTAAATCAGCATTAATGTTTAGGTGTATTTAAGAGTGAACTTTTAAAGTAAACCTCTAAGTTTTCCTCACCTGCTGTATTTTGTTTTGCATCACAGAATATGCTCTAAGAACGTAAATTGTTCTTATATTTTCTCATATGTTTTCTTAAATGTTCTTATCTATTCATTATATTTTTCATATGATTAAACCAGAATATGCTTTCCAGAAGTGCACCTTACATGACTCCAGCCCCTAAAGGTTAGTTAATTCTTGGGACCTGACTGGCATCAGTTCAAAGGGAATTCCCTCTAAGAACAGGGAACAGGTATTTTTTCATTCCCCAGATCACAACTTCTTCCTGCAGTCATAGGGAACATATCTGAACTAATGTAAGATGGCTTTTGTTTTCTCTTGCTCAGTTATTGTAGTAGTAATATTAACAAAATAAATAATTTTGTGCTTTCATAATTTCATAATACAGATCATTAATAATCATGATCAGTTCATGATCAAGACCACACTGCACCACAACATCATCATTATTATTATTATTATTATTATTTAGTTGTAAATCAATAGGATTTAAAGATGGAATGGTAAACTAATTTGAAGGCCATACAAAACTGGGAGTAAAATTCGGGTGTCTTGTCATAAAGTTCTAAGTGCTCAACTACATTTCATATTATCATAATGGACAGCAGGGGAACTCAATGTCATCAGCTTCCAATTTTCTCTTGATTAACTGTTTATTTATTTTCATTATACAGTTGGATGTTCTGTCTTGCCTTGCCATTTACAATTGGTATGGTTGCCCAACTATCTCTTTCACCAATAATCTTATCTCACATTAAAGAGTATTTTAGGTAGTTGTATGTAGTTCCTAGCAAGATAGCTTCCTTCTGTGCTAGAAGTGTGTCCAGAAAGAGGTTAGCAGCTTGTGTAGTTTCTGAGTACAGCTTTAAAGGAGCTTGTGTGCCACTGGTGGTAAATATGCTTACCAGTATGCTGAAGAAAGCAAGTCTCTATGGCTGCTGCTTAGAAAGTCTCATAAAGTTGGCATTTTCTGGTTTTGTTTGTTAGTCTGCTTAACACTTGCAAGGCTTTTCTATTCTTTGGGTTTAGGATTAACATCTGTGGTGGTTTGACCTTAGCTGGATGCCAGGGATTCACACACAGACACTCTCTCGCTTCATTTCCCCCCCCCTCCCTCTTGACCCAAACAGGGGAGAGAGGGAAAAGGCAAAAAAACCTGAAAGGGTTTTGCTACAGCATGAATGAGGACTATTAGAAAATCTTTTACTGTCACAGGCAAAACAAACTCCAAAGTAGGGATGTAAAGGATTTATTTCTAATAAGATCAGAGCTTAACGTGAGAAGTACATAATCTTTAAGGCAACCTTCTTCCCCACCCCTCTGCCTCTTACAACAGATACCACATTCCTCCTTTCCTCCAGGAGGCAGGAGGGGACAAGAGTAGGGGAAAACTAGGCAGTTAGTGTTTCTCTGCTGCTGCTCAGGGGAAAAGGCCATTCCCTTGCATTCCATGGGGTCCCTCCCATGGGAGAAAGTCTTTCATGACCGTCTCCAGTGAGTCCAATCCCAGGGGCAACAGCTGTTCCAAACACTGCTGCCCGTGGATCACTCCACAGGGTGCAGTCCTTGAGCACTGGCTGCTCCAGTGTGGTCCCATCCAAAGGCACACACCCTACCAGAAGAAGCTCTGCTCCAGTGTGGACTCTCCTCTCCATGGGCCGCATGTCTCTCCTGGGACTCTGCTCCAATGCAGGCTCCAACGGGCTGCAGCCTCCCTCCAGGATCCACCTACTCCATTGTAGGCTCCGCTCTCCACAGGTTACAGGTGGATTTATGCATCCATGTGTTCTGTCCATTCCATGGGCTGCAGGGGGCCAGCCTGCTTCACCATGGACATCACCACAGGATGCAGGGAGATGCCTGGAACACCTCCTCCCCGGCCTTTGGCCCTGGCCTTGGTGCCTGCATTTGATGTTACAACTTCTCACTGCTCATCTCTGACAGCCAATTTCTTAAATAAGGCGTCCCTATCTCTTCTGATTGGCCTGGCCTTGCCCTGCGGTGGGTCCAGCCAGGAGCTGGCTGGCATGCGCTCTGCCAGCTATAAGGGAGGATTCCAGCAACTTCTCGAAGAAAAGCGCCCCCCGCTACCAGAAACCCAGCCACAGCAAACCCAATACAACATCATCTTAGAAAGATGAAAGACACTTAAATGCTATGCTGTTGAAGCACTTTCATGCTTATAGACCTTCTCAATGTGTTGATTTTTAAATGACCAGTTAGATCTATGAACTAAAATAAATGATTGCTTTTATTCAGTTATTCCAGAGAATGGAGATGTAGATAGGTGAATTAAAAAGGAAAAAAAAAGTAGGAAATGTGTTGGGTTATAAATGCTTATTTAGTTATTTAATTATATTGTGAATTTAATTTCATATATATAAATTTTTTTCTGATGCAAACCAGATGTGAACAGATTTACATGCAAACAGTGTAAAAAACCAAGAGCAACAACAATCAACAACAAAATTCCCATGCCAAAAAAACCCCCAACATACAGACAAGAAACCCCAGCCAACAAAACTAAACAACCACATTGTGAGTACTGTGTCCAGTTCTGGGCTCCCCAGTTTAAGAAGGATGTTGAGCTGCTTGAGAGGGTCCAGAGAAGGGTGACAAGGATGGTGAAAGGACTGGAGGACAAGCCCTATGGGGAGCGGCTACGGGAGCTGGGGTTGTTCAGCCTGGAGAAGAGGAGACTCAGAGGTGACCTAGTTGCTGTTTACAACTACCTGAGGGGAGATTGCAACCAGGTGGGTGAGGATCTCTTCTCTCAGGCTCACAACACCAGAATAAGAGGATATGGCCTTAAGCTACGCCAGGGGAGGTTTAGACTGAATGTCAGGAAGCGGTTTTACATAGAGAGAGTGATCTCTCATTGGAATGGTGTGCCCAGGGAGGTGGTGGAGTTACCGTCCCTGGAGGTGTTTAAGAGAAGACTCGATGATGAGCTCAGTGCCATGGTCTGGATGGTGGGNAACCTGTGAACCTGTGAACTTACTTTTTTTATGCATCAGAGGGTAGCACAAAATCAATGTATTTACACAGCATAAAGTAAATGAATGATCTATTTATCATCTATATGTAAATATTAATTTTCAGCCATAGTAATGGGGTTTTTTGTTTAAGTTTTAGTGACTTTTACTGGAAGAGGAAGTTAAAAAAGTAAAGAAAAATTTGACTTATGTTCTAACTGCACTTTTGATGAAATAATGAAAGTCTTAAAATGATGATATATTACTCTGTAGAGTAAGCTACAAAAATGCTAATTTATTGCTAGACTGCAGCGTCCAATTTGCATTCCAAATCAGACTGCAGAGCTCTCGAAATTAGTAGGTGCCCTCACAGTGTATTTAACATATGCTTATCTTGAGCAAATTCTAAACAGTATGTGTTTGTACATCCTTCGTCATGTAGATATGCACATGTAATTCTTCACCATTTTAAGAAGATCCAGTTATTTTAATAGAGATTTGAAGAGTACAGCTAATTTGAGATATTAGGAAACAGAAAAAGACCTGATTCAAGTACTGTTTTAAGCCTCTGACCTGTCCATAAATTCCTGTTTACTGTAACACTGACAGATAATGTGTAGGGTACATATAATTTGCAGCAATTAATGTTGTATGTTAAATTGTGCTTATGTGTGTGTGTAAACACATATAAAAATTGATATTGTTAGAAACAATTTTTTTAGAATATTGTAAGGGTAATAGTGTATATTTGTTGCTAGTTCCAGGTGATTCAGATATATGTGAAGAAGGGAAATGAAGAGTCATATTATTCTTAAGTGTGCTGATACAGGAGGAGGGGAGAAGCGGGNCCCACTTCAGTAGCAAATAGGGGGAATTATGGGTTGGTGGTCTGCTTCCTGTTAGAAGAACACCCCTCCATCTGTTTTCAGTACAGCCTGTTTTCAATTTAAAACACAGATTTTAATACAAACCTCAAATTCTCTACTCCATTTTATATGCAAAGTGAGGCTTATGAATCAGTGTCATTGCCATAAGGGCTCAGACCAAATTTCCCCCCAAAATTCACAGGCTGTTCATTTGAATACCTGCTTACAGTGGTACACAATGGGCAGCTTTGAGAAGAAAAATTGATAATCTTCACGGAAGAGTAATTTGAATGAAATTACACTTGACAGCCTGTCTCCAAGCAAACAAGGAGAGTGAGGGAGCCTTAGCTAAGCTCTGAGGACTTGCCTAAGCCTCTGCCTTTGGAGCTTCCCAGGGAAAAAAAATCCACACTTTTTCCTTCATCTGACTGAAGCTTTTGATAATTCTCTGTAGCTGTTTTTAGTGAAGAACGGTAGCCATGGAAGAGAATATGGAAGAAGGACAAACACAGAAAGGTATTGTGTTAAATTTGCCTTTTCTTGTATGGAGATAATTATTTTGCAGTTTCTTATTTGCTTTAGCAGTATGCTGTAAGGTTAGGGAATATCTGTATGTGGCAGATGAAGAAAGATATATTTTTTCATATCATTTACTTCATTTGACTCTCTGCAGTAGCACCTAGCATTAGTATAGCGACTGTCATCTGATATCTAGTATTAAAAGCATCTAAGTGGCAAATTTTGTATCTGTACTAATAATGTTAAAAGCATTTAATGAAGCCTGCTTCCCAGACCGATCTTTGTTAACCTTCATTTATTTCATGTTTTCACGCTTGTCTAGCTGAGTCAAGGGTATCTAGTGTGAACTATGAGAGAGATACTCGCACAATATTTAGAGACAGTTGCAGTTGGATATCTGACAATGTAACCAGTATTTACACCTTGAATGACAATCGAGTCTGAACAAAGACATGGGGTAGATTTTGTACATATTTGGGCAGCATAGAAATTTCCCTCTACCTTTTTTTCACGTTGGTTTTGCAATGTGCTGAAGCAACCATGTTATAGTTCATGTATTTGCATCACACAGATTTGCATTTTGCAAAAAGGAATTATGCAGGTTGCAGCTGAAATCGCTTTAACAAGATGTACACAGCATGTTCAGAGCATTTCTGTTCTACAGCTCTTGGCCAAGTTGAAAATAACTGAATGTTATGGGATGTGTTAGCACTAAAAGGTGCATTTTAAAGTGATTGTGGACTATTTATTAAGCCGTGGCTTTTTGAGAGATGCAGTGTTTTCAGTCTTACCAATTAAGTGTCATTCTGTGCAAGTGACATGACAGTAGTGAAAGGAACCAGGGTTGGTTTTTTTTTTTTCATTTTGCTTTATTGCAAGCATGAAGAGTAACTCCAATGAATATATGCCATGTTAAATTTTATGCTTTTTATTTTATATTTATTTTGTAGTCAGTGCCATTTTTTAAGAGTTTATAGGAACTCACCAAATAATTTAGTATAAATTGACTGTAAAGGCATATTTTTCTGCACTGATGCCATATTCTGTTTTTCTGCTTCCTAATCATTCTGCTTCCTATATGCAAATGTCGTGCTTTCTCATTATAAGTGACCCATTTAGACAGAATGCTGCTTTGAATTGTTTATGGTCTTAACTCGTTCTAGATGCACAGTGGATAGTCAAAAGAACATTAAATGAGGATATATGTACCCCCTCTCTGGGCATACACATGTATATTTACAGATAAATAGGTATATTAGCATGTGTTTGGTAATTACAGCAGTTTCTTCAGTTGAATTTTATTATTTGCAAGTAACTGAAAGAGTAAGAAAGTACAAGATGGTTCAGTTTTTCTGTTGTTTTTGTTTTGTTTTTCTTGAAGATAAAATCAATACCTTTACTGTATGGTTCAAATTATTTGGGGTGGTTTACACTTAGAAATTGAAGACATGCTTGTTGGGATTTTTTAAGTCTGAAATGTATTTTTCTCCTTCTTAAAACAAGTGAAATTAACTGTTTGACCAAAGAATCAAAATACGTCATTGTTACCAAATGATATTTCTTGAAGAAATTGTGTGAATTTCAAAATCCTTGAATTCTTATTAGAGAGAGGAAAAAAGTCAGAGAAGAAAAGAATATTTTTTTATATTTAAAATAACATGTGGTTATTGATAAACTGTGTCCTCATTGTTCATATGATAAGCATTTGAATGACCAATAGCCACTCAAAATGGTGTGATTAATAGTGTGATTACAACAGCTAACAGAACTTACCCCCACCCCCCATTTACAATGCCATGTGTTCAGCCTTTTTTCCCTGTAATGGTCCCCAGCTGTCATCACAGGCAGCGGCAGGAGAATGTTAAGAGCTCACAGATCATATGTATCTTTCCTTATTGGTGTAAAAGGGGATACTACTTTGTTTCTGTGACCATACCTGTGAATCTGTCATGTCAAGAGCTTGTGTTCCCCATTTGGATCATGGCAACTTTTAAAATGTACTTGGAGTTTGAAGAAAATTTGCAATTTAGGATGGAAATTGAAACATATTTTCAGTTTTGAATTTCAGAGGGTGGTTGAATGAAGATGTTGCAATGATAGGGAAGTACAGGGATGATTATGAAACCGTTTTGCACTTTACACTTGAAAAATATTGACTAGTACTAGTATTGACTCAATACTTCTCTTTCATGGTTCCTGCGTTTTTTGGCTTTCATTTACCATGATCTATCTACAATCAGTTTAATTGATATCCATAGTATAGTTCCAGGTCATCTGGAATATTTTTTCTAATTGTAGTGTTTCAGCAACTGTAACTGTAATCTATATATTCTGATTTTCATCCTCCTTCCATCTTGAGTAGAAATGTTTCTTTCTTTTTCTCCTCTGCTTTCTACAAAATCAATGTGTGTATAAATTGTCACTGCTTATCAGCTCCTGTGCTCTTCACAGCAGATGCTTTGAACCTCCCACTGAACAGCATTACGTCTTGCTAGCAGCCATGATGGATGTGAATAATTTCATATTGATGCATTTCATAAACACAATAAAGATAGCTCTAGCAGATTTGGAAGCCTTTTTTTTTTTTTATTTATTTTTTTTTTAGAATTTAATACAATAAGATATTGTTAAATGTGAACATAATTCTTACCATAGTGGTTCCAAGTAATAACCTTCTCCCACAGTCTCTCAATATTTTAATGTTTAACAGTTATGATTTCTCTATGTCTGTATCCTTGAAAATATCAGCAGGGAAATATATTCTGTTTGTTGTTGGCGGTGGTTTTGTAATCTGGAAATAATGAATTACTAGAAAATGTATAGTTCAAAGTAATGGATGTTTCCCTCTCTCTTCAATTCCTTTCTCTTGGTCTCAGAAAGTGTGTTTTAGAGTGAATATCAGTACCCATAATGTGGCAAATTGAGATAATGCTGTCATCCAACTGTTTTCATGTGTAAAGGTATAAATACTGAAAATAAATATGATTTGTGTTAATACATTTTCTGTTTTAAAGTATTAGAACAATTTTTGTGCCCTCCTTCCCCCTCCCTCCCCTTCCTTTTCCACCTTGATACCACGGTTCCTTTTCTAGGGAGCCAGTACAGGTTGGGGAGGATGTTTCAAAGGTATTAGCTATGCTGCTATTTGTAACTATCCAAGAACTGAAAGTGGGTAGGCTTAAATGTAAGGCATATGAATTCTAAAATATATTCTGATGAAGTACAAAGTCGAAATATCTCAGAAATATCAATATGTTTCCAATTTTTGTAGCACTTACATTGTGCTTCATGCCTAGACCTGTAACATCCTAAGACTTGATTGCATATTTCCACTCTGGACAACTCATAACAAAAATCCACAATGTATTTGATTTATTTTTCAAAAAATATCAGCTCCAGTTAGAAGCAGAATTTTCACTGATGTCTTTAGGGGTGCATGCTTATTTTGAAACCCTCATGCATAAATTTGTAAGTGGCAATGGTAGGTCTCAACTGCCAATGTTTGAAAGACAATGATGTCAAAATCATAGCTTTGCTTTGTGGAAAAAGGTAGAGTTGTAGTTCCTGCATTTCAGGTCTTCCCTCTGTGAGAGCACTGAGACTGCACTGATGTCCTCAACCTCAGTCATTCATCCTAAGAAAGAATTTTCAGGGTAATTCACTGTAATTGCGCTGTTAGGGACTTGGTACCAAGGGGTTAAGGATTATTCTCACCACTTAATCTGTCTCAGAAGAAAGTAATATTCTGTAGGACAATAAATCTTAGTTATACCACTTGCACTAAATTGAAGATTAATTTGCCTTTTTAAATAATTTATCCATAACTTCATTTTGTAGTTTGGATTCTGTTATAAAATAAACTCTTGGGAATGGATGGAGCATCTGTGTTTGAACAGCAGCAAACATGAGCAAGAAACTAATTTTACTTCAGCACTCTTGGCTGTAGTATCCCTAACAAACATAAATAAGGTTCCACCTGTAGGATAACAAAAAATATGTAGTATTACTCTGACAAGAAAAGATTGAATGCCAGAAAATAAACGACTTAGAATTTAGTCTGCATTAATAAATGGATCTTCAGCCTATTATCTGAGCTTTTTCATTTGTTTCACAGCACTCCATTAAAGGAGAGCTTTAAGCAGAGTTTGGAAGAAAGTCATAAGGTGTCTAGGATGCTATCAGTAGTAAGAACACAGAGCCATTGCTTCTTCAGCCATGAAAGGCTGAGTAATTTCCTCTTACTTCAGTAGTTTTTGGAAAAGGCAGACTCTGGGTTAGTAGAATAGTATGGACTAGAAGAAAGTGATGTGTTTTATTTCATATTAAGAAATAAACCAACAACCAAATAGTCCAAACACTGCTGACATCCTTTGTAAGATAGTCTTCTAAATATTTTTACGTATTTACTTCTAAGAAAGTTGTCCACATTCTCATTTGAGTGTTGTTACAAAGTAGGGTAAAATACAAAAGAGAAAATCTCAATATTTTGTGCTTAGATTTTATTCGTTGACTACACATAAATAAAGCAGAGGAGTTATATTTCTTTAACATAAATGTCACACTAAGTGTGAGTCATGCTAGTATCTTTAGCTAGATCATTTTTATGTTGTTAGTATTATGTCTAGTCTTATAGGACCTCTGAAGCACAATTAATTTCATGAGTAATTTGAAAATGGTTTTTAAATTTGGCCTTATTAGTAAGAAGTAAGAGGCATGACTGATAGTCTTCATACAAAACCTGGATTTATAATGCTTGATTCTTAAAGAAAACATTGTGGTCAGAGGTCCATCTCTATTGAATTTGGGAAGATATTTTGAACTGTAGGCTTAGTTCCCAAGCTTGTGGTCAGATTGGATTTTTGCAAGTTGCTTCAGGGTAGAATGGTCTTAAGTTTCATCATGTTTATTGTTGCCTGTTCTAAAAGTGTGTGTGTTATAATAAGAGCATCAGATAAAATACTCAGTCACTTAACAAAGTCACCAAGAGATGGAAGTAAATTTTAGCATC
>WEKX01021146.1:33749-45232 GCA_013390025.1 Pitta sordida
AACATTCCTACCCCTTCTCTAGTAGGTCTGGGAGGCCTTCAGGCTTTCAGCCTCTCCCAGGTTCTGTTCTGGCACACTATATCTTGCCACTGAGTTTTTTTTGTTCTTCTCTCCCAAATATGTTTGTTCACAGAGACAATCCTATCTCTTCAACCTTGAATCACTGGTAGCAGCTGAGGCACAGGCAAGAGATGAGCTGTTAACCCTCTCGCTGCCAGAGCAGCAAAAAACCCCAAACCAGGACAAGATGGAAAAGAGAAGTATATCACTTCACATTCCTAGAAAAGAGTTATCACAGTTGACCTGCTGGCCTAGTTTCTCTGGTGAAGGAAGCTAGTACTTCATACCCTTGCTTAGTAAGGTGATGCAGCCAGTGTGGGAGGCTCCACAGTGTAGTGACACCCTCTACTACTGGTGAATCAGCTTAGCTTTCTTTAGGTAGTTCATCAAAGCCTCCCACTTCCTGATTTCCCACCATATCTTCTTTACTCTATTAAGATATATGCAATAGAAAGGACCTGGCATAACTTTTAATCAATTTAAAAGCCTTTAGGAAACATCCAAAAAACAAAGAGCTTGGAGTACATCTTTGCAGCTAAAAAGTGAGGTCCTGTTTGGCCATAGCTAAGTACTTAGACTTGCATATTTTTATACAGAATGGTTCCTGAGCTGATGTCATTTATATCACAGGATGAGATGAGCAAACCTATCCAAACAATGTACTCATCCATATACTTGGATGGCACAAAGTTCTGATTTACATCTCTCCCAAAGAAAGTTAATACATCCATCCATCCTGCTGTGTTGCACTTTCATGTGCCACATTGTTTGCTCCCCATCTCTTTTACCTTTGTATAAGACATCTCATTCCGAACAACCTTCGACCTCCAAAACATCTGCTCAGATACAGTGAAAGTTACTCTCAGAACCTTGAATGCTTTGAGAGCATCTGTGAGTTACCTAACTATGAAGTCATTCAGTTGCAGATTCCTTTCCTTGTTAGTGAATGGCAATAGACAAGGTAAAATTACATTAACCTTTCCAATAAACTAGCCCTTGCCTTTTGCCAGTTAAATATCATTATATTTTCTCATGTCATATGTACTGAGGAATTTATATTCTGCAGCTCCTTGCACTTTACTGGCCTGCTTGTTCTGTGATGTCTATGATGAACATCTATTTCCAACTACATTTTTCTGCATAATTTGTTTACCATGTTCATGGCCCATCTTGGAGTTGGGATCTGGTCTCTAGGATGCTTATGTTTGATGTGCTCGCTTTTCAACAGAGGAGGTGGGGGAAAACTGAACCAAAGGTGCAGCTGTCATTTGAAGCAGACGAACGCTTCTCTGCCCTAGCTGAGTACAGTGTTAAATAGGTCAGTGAGCTGTAGTAGAAGAAAGAGGATGCGGTAGCTGCTACTTTGTGCAATGAGCCCAAATTCAGCCTCTTTGGCTGCTGAATTTGTCCATTGTGAAAAATCTTAAAAGAGCAGATGTCCATGAAAAGATTTTTATTTTTGCTGATAATTATTGTAGTAAAATAAATAATATTCTTGATTCTGCATATGGCATGAAAGAAATTGTAAACTTTAAAAGAATAGTGTTTTTCATAAAGGTTACATACCAATAAAGAGCATGTACTGGAACATGGGGATAGTACATTGGTAAGTCATTGTAAATAGTAACACAATAAGCATAACTGTGGATAAAAGTAGCTGTCTGAAATTGCCTTGAGAAAGGGATCATTGACTACTAGCCACTGTGTTGGCGATAAAGGTATTCAACTATATTACTGAATGTTGTGTTATTGATTTTTAAATTGAGTAGCTTTAGTGTGAAAGGCTTCCCACTTAACATGGTTTCCCTTTGTTCATGGCTTGCTGATGAACTGCTCCTGTATAGAAAAGTAATCTACATTTCCAGCTAAATGACACAAATACAGTGATTTACTTTATCATGAAATATTATGTTAGATATATACAATGCTTTCATAATTTCTGTGGTGCATCAGTACAGCAGTACGATCATCTTCATAGACTTTCTCAGCCTTCTAATTTCTTACTGAGAGGTTGACCATTGGTTCTGACCAACATACAGTTTTGATATTATGAATAAACATGACCATAATTTCTCCCAGCTTACTTATTTACTTACTACTTAGTAGTAGTTTGCAGTTCCCTGTAAACATCTGCAGATTCCCTGTGCAGTCCTTCTGCTAGTCAAGCATCTTACTGGCATGTTCCTAGGTGGCTGAACTAGATTGAAATGAAAGAGTGTCTTGTTTTCCAGGTTGTCATAATAAGCTTGAGATCCACTCCTCTGAGCCATAAAACATCTCTACTATTTAGTCTTGACTATATTTGCTACATAGTGCTTGCCTTTTCCTGGAAAATTCATAGTCCTTGTAAAGCCTTAAGGACCCCTTTCATTCACGCTGCCCACCAATGTCGTAGAGATTACTAGGATTTGGTTGTAGATGCATTTATTTCCCTTGATTACTTCCAAAATTATAGACATCAGTAACATCAAAATCTGAAAAATTAATGACCAAGACTCTGATCCAGTAAAGAATTAAATATACATTTTTTATGTCTTGCACTGGGAGTAATCCATTTGGTTTTATACCAATGGAAGCAAAAAGGAAGCTCATGCAGTCTCTAAGATTAAGGCCTAACATTCACAGGATATTCTGATTTGCAAGGGACCCACAAGGATCATCTAGTCCAACTCCCAAGCAAATGCCCACATAGGGATTGAACCCACATCCCTGGAGCCAGGGGTACCACGCTCTGTCCATCTGAGCCTCCCATTAGCTAGACCATGTCACTGAGTTCCTCATCAAGTCTTTTCTTAAACACCTCCAGGGATGGTGACTCCACCACATTGCCATGGAGTAATTTACATGTAGCTGTCAGGTTTTTGGCAGGAAATCTGTGAGAGGATATGATGCAGCAATTTAGTAGGGACTGAGAGGAGACTGGAAGAAAAGGTGAAAGGAATTTTTTTGTCAGCTGTGGGATTTTTTTTTAAATTGTTTTTCATGGTATTGCAGTGATTAATATGCTTTGGGGTCCTCTGTGGCTGTCTGCATGTTCCCAAAAATTATTCTCTTCTTCTTAGATGACTTATTTTTTGAGGGTTTTTGGTTGCAGTTTTCATTTTCATTAGTAGAGTTTGGGTTTATTACTGGGTAGAGTATACTGGACCTTCTAGTGGTATTGTACAATTCTGCTAGTGTGTCTTGTTCAAATGCTTAAGCCAAGTTGATTACGAAATTTTATATGCAGATGGAATTTTTCCCAAGTCAGGCTACTTTTGACCTTCTTTCTACCTTTTTTCCCCCCTGCAATATAGTAATGATCTGCTTTCTAAGGTTGTCTGAGAGTTTATTTTTATTAAATTCCTGCTGCTAGTGCAAGGTGTTATCCTTCTTGTTGTCATTTTGTTACAAACTACAGATGAGGCTTTTGGTCTTTGAATGCAGGTCTAGATTAGAATGTTGTTCATTTCTTTGTGTTTTATGGGATAGATAGAGTGTATTTAATAAACCCTTCTGAACTGAGGCTCTATTACAAGACTTTCTGTGCTGTTTAAGATTTTAAAAGGAAACAAGATACTATTTTCAGATATGTGTGGAGTTTGTGCAAGTATCTTCTAGTTTTATCATGCCATTTTAATAATACAAATAAAATTTATACAAAATATGCTCATCACAGTTACTATCCTAAGAGTTCAGTAAAATGTGTATGCTACAACCACACTCATGACATGTGGCACAAAGGCCAGAAAATAAAAATTAATTTCATCTGTTCAAAAGCATATGAAGACTACCATTTCTCAAAGATGTTATCTTTCAGTCTTTCAAAATGATTCTAGATTTATGAATAGTTTTTACACTAACTGTTCATTAGTGAAAACACTGGAGTAGTTACAACCTAGTGGTGAGCTGATTTTACTGTTAATATTTTTTTCATTTTGACCTGTTACATATATATATTGTCTGTGCTTCCAGCAAACATTCTTCTTTTATTACCTGTCATATCCCTTTCTAGAAGATGAATGCATGTACTTTATTACCTATTTATTGACAGTATTAATTTCTAAAATCCATTTCAAATGTCTGTGAACTGGATCTAGTGACCTTAATGGGCAGATTTGAAGACTTAAAAGTACTTCTAGATAGCTGCAAGTGTATTTTGCTAATATTATTCACAACCAAAGAGCTGAAATACACTTCACTTGTTTGAAATATAATTCACTTGTTTATTTTACCTTTGTTAAGAAGAGTTAAGGAAACACCTCTTTTGTAAGTGTCTTTATGATTGTTGGGGTAGAATAGCAGTTGCTCTGTTGGTATCACAGTGTTTATTTTAATCTCTGAATTACTTTTCTTGGTTGCTAGGCAATGCTACTTCACATTTTTTATGTAAATGACTAATTCAGTGTACTCTCATTTCATAATATGCAATCATTTGCTTTAAAAGTGAAACTACATTTCTCTGTGACATAATGGTAGACAAATACGCACGTAGGTATACAATTTTATTATGATAGCTAATAAAATATCCACATTTCTGTTATCTAGTCCTGTATTTCTTGTACATTCCAACAAAGCTATTGTAAATCTAAAGTATTCAATAGAGGCAGAATTGGGTTTTTATATGCCTGTAGAGGATAAATATCTGCTCTAATGTCTGACATTTCAGAATTTTTTTAAGGCAGTTTATGGAGCTGGTTCTGCAGTATGTATTTATACTGGTACCAGTTAAGTCTTTTTACATTCTCAGTAACAGTGGTGTAGTAAGTGCTCTGTACCTCATTTACTCAGTCTAGAGATGTATTCAACAGATCCTGCTTATTAGCAGTACAGGGAAGTTCAAAAATAGATATGAATATCCAAAATAATAATAACCATATTATTAAAGAAAATCTCTCAGCAATCAGTACTTCTAGAGGTTTTTCATACTGCAAAGCTAAAATGCCTGAGGACAGTTTGATTAAACTTTAAAATAGTTTTCTTCTGTTTTGATACTATTCTTGTTTAAGGACAAATATGCATGAAAAAGAACTTTAAGTGAAACTTCATAAGTTCCTCAATATTATGACATGTAGGCCATTTCTGTAGGCAGAATTGTAGGCCTTTTTTTTTTTTTTTTTTTGCTGTCTGCTATGCTTTCTTTTATTCTGACCTATCACCTTGTGGAATACAGTCTTTTGGCTTGTTATCTCCATTCCACTCTCACATTTCCATGTTGGTGAACTGCACAGCTTGGAAATGAATGAAATCCACCCTGCATGTCAGTAGAAGAAGAAAAGATCCTGTGAACCAGAATGTTAATGATGTCCCATAGTCTCTGTGCTTCTATTCAAGGTTTATCAGCTCAGCTTCTTTTGCCCAGAGCATCATTCTGCTTGCGTAGTTGCTCCTTATTTTCTTTCTCCTTAGTTTTTCATAAACTTCTCTTAGTGATAGTGGCTACCTTTTTGGTATAGTCAGTGCACTGAGGACAACAAGCTGATTTGGTTTATCAATATAGTTTGTGGCCATCAAAACATTAAATGCTGAGTCCAAACACACAGAAGGCAGAGAAGATTGAGAATGCTGTATATTTTAATGATTTTGTATTTAGTACACAATCTTTCAGAACCCAATAATACAAAAAAACCTCTGGCAAAAATATTGCAATTGCTATCTTACAACTTAAGTACAGCTTATGGTAGTGTAAGGTAAGCAACAATACTGTGCTACTTTTGAGCTTTGTAATTGGATTTGAGAGAAAGCAAACTTAAAAAATCACGCAATTAAGAGTACTTTGAAGATTTTTTCAAAGGATATAGAAGGAAAAAAGTTAGATCTTTCAGCTCTTTTTCTCAAAGCACAAAGTTATTTTGTTCAATTTTTTGCTATATTCGAGCTAATAAGGTGGCTAGTTAGCCAGAACATTTGCAACTGTAAGGGTAATGGACACTGAAAGGAAGTTGGATCATTTGTATTCGATACATACTTGGTAGACTGTCTCACGTTTTGTAAATGAGAGGTGGAATATGCAGCAAAAATTAATAAGATTATTTTTATATTAGTGAGTTCTCCCAGCTCAGTTTGATCTATTTTAATATTTAAAGAGAGTAGTACTGAGGTGATAGTTTTCAGTTTGTGAAACTGGGTTATGAGACTTCTGCAACAGTGGTATAAAAATGTTAATATGAGTGAAAGCAAACCCATAAGGAAAATGAAATACAGTGAACCCCCGAAATTTGCAAGGTTAGAGGTCTTCCCCCTCAAAGCCCTGTTTTTGCGAAGATAGGTAGCTCGTGAATATGCAAATAAGTCATGCCTGTCGCCCCAGCCCTCCCAGGCCCAGAGTTCCCAGTCGTCCTGGGGCAGCCAGAGCACTGGGTTTATTTCCTTTGTGCCCATATCAGGGCTGTCGTGGTCTCTCTACCCCAAGAAGCACCGTGCCCACTTCCTGTGTGTGCTGGGAGCAGTGAGAGATGTCCTCCTGACCCTCGGAGTGGATGGAGGCACTGTGCTGAAAAGTGTTTAACCTGGGGTGTGCAGGGCTTGGCGGAGCTCAGTGTTATCACCGTCCTCCACCTCTGCCAGGCCATTGGCTGGGATCTGTGACACTAATTTAATCAGACAGCTACTATGGAACAAGTAACCCGTAACTCTATTAAGCGCTCCCCTCTCCATGGGTCCCTTCCTGTAGCCAGTTACTAGACTGGGTCTGGGCCGCTCCGGGCCCTCACTCTGCTCCAAGTGAGGGGAATGGCCACATCATCCCACAACAGCCACAGGGAAGGGCCTGGCTTCACACTCTCAAAACCTGACCTTTTGCCAAGGTGGCACCAAATGTTTGGAGGGGGGAAGTCAGCATCTGCCAGGGGGCCAGGACATCAATCTTCTGGGATGCTAAGACAGTTTCTTGGAAGTCGTGCCACCTTTCAGCACCTCACACAGCATAGCCAGATCTTTAATTGACACAGATCTGTTTGGCGCTTTCTTTCAGCATAAACCACGGAGCCTGTAGCCCCAGAAGTGATCCTTGTATGATTTTGTGGAGTGGGCAGAACTGTAGATTTGAACAATTTGAATGAAGGTGCCTGGCCTCGCCTCTCACTCCCACCATGCCAGTGCATGGGGGCAAATGGCGAAAAAGACTGTGGCCACTGAGCAGAGGGGCCACTGCATTGCTGGAGCTCCAGTGGGATGCAGATCCTGTGCAACCTGGGCACTGACAGTGTTGGTGGGAAGTGAGGGGGGTGGAGGTGGGGGGCTGCGGGACCCATGCGCTCAGGCAGCCCCAGGTTTCCATACACAAGAGAGCTCAGAGCATGCTCTGGGAGCCTCTGGGGTCTGTGCCTTGTGCTGGGACACGCGCACATGCTGCTGGGGCTCTCAGGTTGTGCTTTATTTATTCCTCACCGCTACTCACCCATGGGTGCTGGTGTGAACTGTGCCCATCGGTGGCATACTCTGGCATTTTGGAGTTGTCATTTGGGTTCCAGCACTTGTGGGTACAGCCAAGGAAGCTTGGGAGATGCAGAAGCTTAGATTACTTTTTTTTCTGCCTTCTAAAAAGTTCCACGAACAAACTCATGCCAAGATATTTTATTTTTCAAAAGTCACTCTATGTCATACAGTCTGGGACCTCAGTATTCGGTGTCCCCACACTCCTCTGGAGCATGGAGCAGGGCTGTGCCGTCCCTACACACCTCCAGAGTGCCCCAGGGCTGAGGGGGAGTTTGCTAAGGGCAGAGCTTAATTGAATATTTATGAGATTGTTTACATACTATATCTTCGCGGCTGTCTGTGCACATGCTCAGATGGGAATTATCATGGAAAAAAACCTGAAAAAAACAGAAAAAACCTGAACCCATAAAGAACAAAACCACAAAGTGGAGGAGGTTCAGTGGAAATTTCTTAATGAATGTACGCCATACACCTGGCTTAATGAGACAGACCATTTACTTTGATAAACTGGTTGTAAAAACATTTGCTTTAGTGTACTAACTTTCAAAAAAATATCAACTGCCTTTCAACATATGGGGTAAAGCAAAAAAACCCAAAAAGCAGATCAAAGACCTCAAGGAAGTTTCAGTAGTGTGCAGCTTCAGTAGGTACAAACATTGAATCTTAGTCCAGTACATGAATTCTCTATGTCAGGGGAGGTTTAGATTAGGTATTAGCATAAGGTTCTTCATCCTGAGTGTGACTGGCCACTGGAACAGGCTGCCCAGGGAAGTGGTCACAGCACCAAACCTGACAGAGTTCTAGAAGTAATTGAACAATACTCTCAGGCACATGATGTGACTCTTGGAGATGGTCCTGTGCAGGGCCAGGAGTTGGGCTTTAATGATTCTTGTGAGTCCCTTCCAACTCAGGATATTCGGTGATTCTCAAGAGTACACAGTTGCAAAAAGGAAATATGTCACAGCAATAGTTTCTATCATATCTGATAATTCTGAGGAATGAAATTGCTATGAAATAGTGAAAGTATCAAAAGTTATGCTATTGGATTAAAAAGTAATCTCTTCTTTCAGCTAGTAAGTTATAAATTACAGTATCACAGTATTAACAAAGTTGGAAGAGACTTTGGAGATCATCAAGTCCAACCTGTAAACCAACAGCAACCCATTGTCTAAACCATGGCACTAAATGCCTCATCCAGCCTACTCTTAAACACCTCCAGGGATGGTAACTCCACCACCTCCCTGGGCACACCATTCCAATGAGCGATCACTCTCTCTGTGAAAAACCTCTTCCTAACATTCAGTCTAAACCTCCCCTGGCGTAGCTTAAGGCCATGTTCTCTCATTCTGGTGTTGTCAGCCTGAAAGAAGAGAACTTCACCCACCTCACTGCAACCTCCCCTCAGGTAGTTGTAAACAGCAATTAGGTCACCTCTGAGTCTCCTCTTCTCCAGGCTGAACAACCCCAGCTCCCGTAGCCGCTCCCCATAGGGCTTGTTCTCCAGTCCTTTCACCATCCTTGTTGCCTTTCTCTGGACCCTCTCAAACAACTCAACATCCGTCTTAAACTGGGGAGCCCAGAACTCCTTTATATTACTCCTTTATAGTTAATTTCTTCTAAAATTATTGGGACATCATTTAACATTCTGAATTGAAATGTGAAATATCTGAAACAGAATTATTTGTATCATTTACATTTTTCAGTTTGACTTTCAGAAACTACTGCAAAATTGTTTGTGCTCTTGAAAAATCTTGCTGTAATGCTTGATTTCCCATCTGTGAAAAACCACATAGGTCATACATAAACTTTCATTTCTTCCACTCTTTCTATGACTTGTTTATTGCTTTAATAGGTGGCAATCTTAACATTTCTATAATGGGCGTCTTATCTGAGGCCTCTAGATACTAAAGCAAGGTGACGTATGTCAGGAAACACTTACTGATTTGTAAATACATAAATACAACTCAGGCATTAAATGTTCTTTAATATTAAAGGTGAGATGCAGGGTAATTGAAGAGTGTTGTCTGTCCCACCTTAATTTCTAACCAAATATTTTATTAAAATGAGCAAAACTAAAGGAGTTGCATTCATTATGCATATGGCATATGTGTTGTTAAAATGAAGAGTGATAGACCTTTGATTTTTAGCAATGACATCATCTAAGGCAGATTGCTGTGATATACATATGGTGAATGTCTGTACAATATGCCAAAGAAAGGAACAGTTCAGAAAGTTGTTAACTTCATCACTTCAAAATAACTGAATTTCTTAGTGGTAATTGACATGTGGAATGGAAAGTTCAGGACAGATATGATTCTACTAGGGATTAGTGCCCCTTTTATTCACTTCATAGAAGTGATACTCAGCAGTGACAAATTAGCCTGTGCTTGCTTACTTGTTAGAAAAAAATCTGCATTTTCTTCAGATGAATGGCTGTTTTTCTTTGGAAAGGTGACTGTAGCATTTTCAGCTCCTGAAATGATGACAAAATTTGTTCTGTCTTTGGCAGCAGAAAAATGGACTGTTTTATCAGCACATGATGGGGTATAACTTCAAATACAAAGAAAATTTCAGGCTGAAAATTAACAGGCCTAACTCAAAAGACTGTTTCTTGGATGTATCTGCTTTCTTTGAATACCTCTGTTGTACAGCCCATGAAATGAGATTCTCTGACCATCTTCTTCTGTGGTGTGTGGTATATGGTCCCATCATGTCACAGCGCATCCAGTCTCTGCCTGAAACTGAAAGCACCACCATCTAATTTATCTTAATGGAAAGAGTGATGAGCTCTGCACTGTTATAGCAAGATTTATTTGTGCTATTTAAGCTATTTTGTTTAAATGTTGTTTATAGATGCTATTTAAGCTATTTTGTTTAAATGTTGTTTATAGATCTTTCTTTAACACTGCTGTCTGCTAACAAGATGTACAATTAGATTAATTGTTAAAATAGGCAACCTTTTGAACACCCTTTATTTTGTTGCAAGTTTGAAGTCCTCTAAGATAGCAGCTCAATATCATGTGGTATGAACAAAATCTCAGCAGTTTCACTACAAAAGCAAAGTTCCTTCATGACTTTGATGAAAATGTTATTCTTAAAATTACATATATAACATATTCTATTCATAGCATATGGATTTTGTGGAGGTTCTGACAGGGTTAGTGACATGCTCAGCAGGCATGGACCCTATTTTCTTTTGCATGCTTCTGGTTAATTTTAAATACTTGGTTGCTTTTGTTTTAGTATTTTGGTTGTTTGGTGTTTTTTTTTCCAGTGAAAAATAAGAGTAGCCCTCAGCCCTTGGTATTTTAGTTTTAATGTCAAAGCACATGATGGGCCTAGAATTTGCCACTTGTGCTGAATAACACTGAGGAGTGGTTCTGTCCTCAGACAACAAACATTGGAATTAGATATAAAAGTAGGCAGGAAGGGCTCATAATTTAAACATATGAAGTGTAGAACATAAAGTTTTGTGAAGTATACACTGTACAGTATGTGAGTTGAGGAAGAGTGAATAGAACTTTATATTCAACATCCAGTCAGAAATTGTAGTAGCAGAGTAAGCTTGCAGGAAGGATTAGAGATAATGCTAAGTCACAGGTTCATGTGTTACTCTGAGTTGGAAGAGACCCACAGGATCATCAAGTCCAACTCCCAAGCAAACACCCACCCAGGGATCAGGCCCACAAGCATGGAACCACGGGCACCACGCTCCATCCATCCAAGCCTCCCACCAATTAGACCATGTCACTAAGCTCCTCATCAAGTCTTCTCTTAAACACTTCCAGGGATGGTGACTCCACCACCTCCCTGGGGACACCATTCCACTGAGAGATCACTCTCTCTGGGAAAAACCTCTTCCTAACATTCAGTCTAAACTTCCCCTGGCATAGTTTAAGGCCATGTGCTCTTGTTCTGGTGTTGTCAGCCTGAGAGAAGAGACCCACACCCACCTGACTACAACCTCCCTTCAGGTAGTTTTAAACAGCAGTGAGGTCACCTCTGAG
>WEKX01021146.1:73013-102858 GCA_013390025.1 Pitta sordida
ATGGGGGGACGGGGGACAAAATGAAGTGAGAGAGTGGCTGTGGGGTCAAACCACCACACTAAAATTCCTTTTTCTAAATTGGAAAGAAATGTATTTGACTGGGGAGCTGTTAGATGAAGAAAGATTTGGTTGGAAGGTCGCATCCAGAGGATAGTATTCAATGACTCAGTCATGATGGACATCAGGTATCTGTATTGGGACCAGTGTTATTTAATATCTTCATTAATGACATGGAAGAAGGGATTGAATGCTCTCTCAGCAAATTTGCAGATGACACCAAGGTGAATGGTGCAGTTGCCACATCTGAAGGATGGGATGTCACCAACAAGGACCTGAAGTGCGTCCATGGAAATCTTATGAGGTTTAACCAGATCAAGTGCAAGATGCTGCATCTGTGTTGGGGCAACCCTCGGTATCAATACAATCTAGGGAAGAAACACATTAAGAAGAGTCCTGTCAAGAAGGATTTGGGGGTGCTGATGGATGAGAGGCTGGACATCAGTCAGCAGTGGGCTCTTGAAGCCCAGAAAGCCAGTTTTATCCTGTGCTGCATCAAAAGAAGGGCAGCAGGTCAAGGAAGACGATTTTCTCCTCCTACTCCGCGCTGATGAAACTCCACTGGGAGAACTGCATCCATCTCAGTTATTTAGCACAAGAAGGATATCGACCTATTGGAGCCAGTACAGATGATTGCCATCAAAATGATTAAAGAGATTGAGCAACTGTTATGAGAAAAGGCTGAGAGAATTGGGGTTGTTCAGCTTGGAGAAGAGAAAGCTTCAGGGTGACCTAATTGTGGCCTTCCAGTACCTTAAAGGAGCCTACAAAAAAGCCAGAGAACTTTTTACTAGTGCCTATAATGGCAGGGCAAGGGGGAATGGACTCAAACTGAAAGAGATTAGGTTTAGATTAAATGTTAGTAAAAAAATATTTACTGTGAGAGTGGTGAGGCACTGGAACAGGATGCCTAGAGAAGTTGTGGATGCCCCATCCCTGGAAGTGTTCAAGGTCGGGATGGATGGGACTTCGTGCAACCACATCCAGTGGAAGGTGTCCCTGCCCATGGCAGAGTTTTTAGAACCAGATGATCTTTAAAGTCCCTTCTAACCCAGGCCATGCTATGAATCTATGGATGTCTTATATCACTAAATCATTGTCTTCTAAGTTAAAAAATAAAATAAAATTGCTACTAGATAACATGCCGAGAGCATAAGGATGTGAGAATCGCCTAATGAAAGTTGCATTTTCAACTCATGTGAAACAGTTTATTTCTGAATTAAAATGTCATCATTATTGAAAAATAAAATTTTGCCACCACTTAGTAGATGAATAGTATCCAATATGTGGTAGTTTTATGCCTTATTTTGAAATCATAAAACAAATTTCATCTGGCTTTGACTGAATTCTTTTTTCTTGTGAGTACAAGAGCTTCCCTCTACTGAATATTTCAGCACTCTGGAAAGCTGAAATCTTCCCAAGACAATCATGTTAATACAAAATCCTCATATGCCCAGGCATAAAAATACAAGTCCTATTGTCCAATGCAAAAGTTTGAGACTGTCAAAGAAGTCATAAATTGGGTACAAGAAGTTTTTTACTCAACCGCAGTTGAAAATGGTCTCCAAAGTATTAAATTGGATATGAAGGTTATTAGATATCTATTTGATAAAATTGCTTGTGTAAGAGCAGCTTCTATAAATTGCTATGCAATTTATTATTAATTCTATTTATCGTTCCTAAAATTTTTTTTTTTGGTATTAAATGATAAAAATCTGTCGTCAGTAAGATGTTAATTCCTAAACTTCTTTTTTTACTACTTTTCACTGATATTACTACTTCTTGTAGGGTAAGACACTACAAATACTTACTTGGGGTATAAGTGATGTTCACCAGCTAACTGCAGCAAAAAAACCCCCCTCTATTGGATTTTCACTTGCAGAATGCCATTCAAAGACCATACTTATTTAATATATTTACTGTTACCAAGCTTTGGTTTGGTTTTGGTTTCTGTTGAACATATTTAGTAACAGCAATGTTAACTCCAACTCTCTCTCCTTCCTAGTTCCCAGATACCATAGCAAAAGTAAATAGTCTTCTCTTCCAGAGATAAATGGTCTTAACAGGGCTTGTAAACAAAAGGAATAAATGATAATGCAAAGGACAAATAAATATATGACCAAGACATTTGTAAATGTCCATTTCAAGAACTGCTGCTTTGTTCCCCCTATATCTAACAGTATCCTAAATAATTTAGGCAGGATTGTCCAGCCAAGTCATATTTATGTTTGGCATAATTTTTATGAATGCCATTAAATTTCTACATACTCTTCAAGCGCTTTATGGTTCATTACAAACAAATTCTTCTGAACTGCTTTTGAAAAGGCTCTTTAGCAGAGGCCAAAGGAGAGATTAGAGGAGGGAAATGGAAGAGTTGCTCTGGAG
This sequence comes from Pitta sordida, assembly GCA_013390025.1. Classification (NCBI taxonomy): domain Eukaryota; kingdom Metazoa; phylum Chordata; class Aves; order Passeriformes; family Pittidae; genus Pitta; species Pitta sordida. The sequence continues at coordinate 75,456 of WEKX01021146.1, forward strand.
AGATTTTTTCATTAACATTGTATAAAGCATGCTCACCTTGTTTCTAAGATGAATGTATGTTTTTTGGTGCCAACATTAAGTTGTATAGCCTGTACCATAACATCTCTGTATTAAACAAGAATATCCATAAAAATAATCTTGAATAAATAGAATATGTTTGCTTTGATTTTTTGAGCAAATAATCCAGAAGGTTGTGATTAAAAATATGTGAATGTCTTGGTTTAAGACGAGTAAAGGGTTATTTACCACTCCTTGGACCAGAGATTGTTAGAGATGTAACAGGATTTATTTACAAGAGAAAAGAGAAAGGGAACAAGGAAATATAAAATGGGAAAGTAATTTGTGTGCAACTGGGTCAACAGTGGAGAACATAAAACCAAAAACTTCCCCCTCCCCCATGCGATGAAACCCACTCCCAGCACGATGCAGAAATCCCTCAACCCCAAATCCCACCCAAAACACCAATCCCAAAAAACCCCGAAAGTCCCAACCATAAGAAAATACGGGTAGAAAAAACGGTAGTGACATCCACCGGCTCTCGTTGGGGGAAGACAGGTGCCGATGTTCTCAAGATCAGCTGGGAGGAAAGCCCGGAGCAGCAGAGACTCCTGGAGAGAGAGCAGAAGAGGCCGATTCCTTTCCCCCTGGGGCTTTTAAAAAAACTCCTCCCATCCTACCTCCAGTCGTTCCCCCCTCCGACCAATGAGGTGATGTTCCAAGCTGTTGATCTCCTCTGTCTTCTGAGAGCGTTGGTGTTTTATGTCATCACTGGGTTGACCTCCAGATCCTCTATGTGGCTGCGCCCCTTCCTGACCCCAGCAGGGAACTGGGCAGGGGCGCCACCGCGCACCGCCAGCCCCCGCACCACCTCTCCTGCTTGCCTCTGCTACCAGCATCACTCCAGTGGTGGTGAGGAGGGGGCTGGGGAGAAAAGCCGTGCCATCGCCCCACCTCCATCTCGGGAGAAAATGGAAAAAATTCACAAAGAAAACCAGGTCCATGACCATGTGGGTTAACCCATGACATTATCCACCCCTGAATCTTTTCCATTTCCACCCCTTCAGAACCAAACACACTCCCATCTGTTAACATGAAACGAGGGAAAAAAAAACTATTCTGAATGCATGTTAGGCAGGGTTCAGGTTTCCCTGGGGCACTCACCTTGTCTCTCTTCCATCACCCACCATGTACACCCAGGGCCTTGGGAAAAACCAACCCCACGAATGGGCATGACAGTTGATATGCTAACCAAATGGCTTCTGAGTGAAAGAATTCGTTTCAGTTTCTGTTTTTCCTAATTTCAAAGTAATCTCTGATTGGGATATAATTAATGTTTATTAAAACTTGCATTAAAGGCTCAAAATACTTTAGACATTAACTGTATAGCAAGAAAATTCTATTGCTAAATGATTTAATAAAAAGCTTTCACTATTTCAAAAATAATCTTGGCATTTTTAAAGGAAATTATATTTATTTTGTTTGAATATTTTAAAATGTATGAGATTCCCACTTAGAAAATGGCATTTAAGCCGTAGTTAAATGGGTTTAATGAAGTTAAATACTATGCTTTAATATTCAGGTAGGTAAGAGAGTTAAGATTCATTGAAATATGTCTGTTCTGATGTATTTAATAAAGTTGTCAAATATACCTAGCTGCTAAATGATTTTATGTAAATGGGTTTTAATTTATTTAATTTATTTTATTTTATTTGTTTATTATTCATGGAGCGCAAGCCCTGTGAAGAGTAGTTGAGGGAGCTGGGGTTGTTAAGCCTGGAGGAGGCTCAGGGAAGACGTTATTGGTCTCTAAAACTACCTGAAAGGAGGTTATAGCCAAGTGGGGATCGATCTCTTCTCCCAGGCAACCAGTGACAGAAGGAAAAGACAGTCTAAAGCTGCACCAGGGGAAGTTTAGGTTGGACGTTAGGGAAAAATTCTTCACGGCAGGAGAGATTAGCCATTGGAATGGACTGCCCAGGGAGGTGGTGGAGTCACTGTCCCTGGAAGTGTATAAAGAGACTGGATGTGGCACTTAGTGCTATGGTTTAATTGATGAGATTATGTTAGGTTGGACTTGATGATCTCAAAGGTCTTTTCCAACCTAGTTAATTCTGTGATTTTGTAATTCTTTTTCCTTGTAGATACTAAAATGAGGTTATGGAAAGAGATAATTTGTTGTTGAATCGTGTTTTCCAGATTATTTTATCATTGGTCTCTCATTGTAGGAACTTTTTTCATACTAGGGAGCAGAAGACTAGGATGTTAAGATTTCCAGTAAAACGTTTGAGGCAGTATAGCTCCTCATTTTGTGGTTATATACTGCCTTGCAGCCATTAGAGAATATTTTCCCAAGTTTTGTCTTTTGTGACGTTTTTTCCATCAGTCATAAGTTGTGGCCCATGACAGATCTCCCTGTCTTGTCCCTCTTGGGAAATGAGACAACAGCTGGGCCTGTTTTACATTAAATTTTTTAAAGCTACTCTTTTAAATATTTTAAATTAGTAGCTTTTAGATCTATTCTGGAGCACATGGCTCAGTTCTTCTATTGGATCTTCCGCATAACCTCACAATTCTATTTTAATTACCAGTTACGGGCACTTTCTCTTTTCAAAAACTGATGTGTTTCATGTTTCTTTCTTAAGACATGCTGACCAGACTTATTTCATAATGAGTTTTAGTAGGAGAGAGACCAAGGTTGCTAAAGCTACTAAACCACAATCACTTTCATCAAGGTGCTGTGTAATTTTTCTCAATTCACTTTGAAAAAATGCTTATTCTAAATTTGGGGAATATTTTGTTAAATAATTCAATTTACTATTGCAACAATAAGATTTCCTTTTGGATATGTGAAAAATAATCTAAGACAACACCTAAAACTTGAATAATTAATTTTTAATGTGTACAATAAGGAACCTTCCCCATGAGACTCCTTTCCTTACATTAACTTCAAAGAACCTTATGGGCAGATTTTCCAATAGGCACCTATTTTGCCATTTTCTGTGCCCTTCACATTCATAGGTGATACAATATATGGATGAATCATGTCTGTTTATCAAGAATTATTTATATGATTTGTAGTCTATAAAGTTTTAATGCATTCTTTAGGAAAATAGATGTGAAAGCTTTTGCTTCCTTCTTTCTATTCTATAAATTTCGCTCACGGAGAATTGTGATGTGCAAATATGTGAATTTGTGATATGCAAAGAAAATATTGAAGCTGTTTGCCTTACTGAGTTTCTGTACCTCTCTGTTGATTAGTTCTTGGGACCTTGGTTGCTGCATAACTCTCCAGCTTTAGTATGTTTGGGTTGTGTTGTGAGTATAATTCATCTTACTGAGAAAGAATGGTATGGTACAGGATTCACTTAATGGCCTGAGGGATGTGTGTTTAGTCTCCCTGTGGGATATAGGCTGTTTTTTCCAACGCCATTTATGTGACTGGGTTGTCTCTGCTAAATGTTAATGACTTTAGCATTTCAAAAGCTATTTGCCAATGGCAACAGGTTAGGTAACAGGTTTGGCTAGGTTAGGTAATAGGTGATAGGTTGGACTCGATGNTTTTTCCAACGCCATTTATGTGACTGGGCTGTCTCTGTTAAATGTTAATGACTTCAGCATTTCAAAAGCTATTTGCCAATCTTGTGTGTGGCTCTGCAGAATGGAAGAACTTGATGACTGTTTTAAAAGAGTTTACAGAATACTAGTGAGAATTGGGTGACCCTCTGGGAACTAATATTGCCTTGTGAGCACTGAGATCCCAATTTGCCATAGGGATCCTACTTCTCCCACATTCTGTAAGATCATTCATTAATTTCTAAGGAAAACACTCATTAATATTCTCCAAAACAGTCTTATGTGCTATGCCACTGCAGCTGGTATAAAGATTTGACCTGCCAGATAAAGAGGGAGCTATATATCATCATCAACATGTGATGCAACTGAATTAGTTCTAAGTCCAGGTTTGTCCCAGTGTAAGCTCTGTGGCTTTTTACAGTAGAAAAGTCCCACAGGAAATGATGAATTCTTTTCACATATTTAGGCCACAGATCTGAAAATCTTTTTGAAGCATTACAAGTACCTAAATCAGTAAACCTTTTAAGTGAAGAGGTTAGCATACAGCTGCTGTTTAAACAGAATTAACTTTTTGTCCTAGTTAATTATTTAGTTTAGTCTAGTTATTTTAGTTTAGAATTATACCTTTGTTATGTTTAGGCTGAAAATATCAGCTGGATTGTTGTACATGATGCTGGCATGCTCATGTTTTTTTTTCCCTCTCAATAAAACATAGGCTGGAAGTGTGTTTTTTTAAAGAGAGTTATATAAATATGGGTTAAAAAGGACCACTGTTATCCCTAGTGGCGTGTACACTTAAGAGCATGTTTAATTCATCCCCTGAAAAACATGACAGTTCACTTTTAAGATTTATTTTAAATTTTGCACTAAAACGCAGGAGTTTGAAATTTTGATAAGTATCTTTGCACAATACGTGCATATTCTCTTCAGCCTTCTGACAGTTGGTGAATGTGCATTAAGAGATCATCTTCCTGTCCCCCACAGGAGATCACCTCCACACAACATATGCAGCATTTATCTGCCAAAATTCAGAAGTCTCTTGAATCAAGCCTTTCAAAATATTCTTCCATCTGGAGCTCTTAGTGTTTTCCAGAGATTCTAGAAATCTACCAAAAGAAAAATCAGAACATTTCAGGAGCTTAGTTAAGATTAAATATTTTTTGCAGAAAAAGCATTGTGAAATAAGCATAATTTTAAAGACCTGTATATTTCTGTGTTTTAATATACAAAATGTTCTTTAAATGCATACAAAATGCATATATTCCATATATAAACAAAGATAAATAAGCTTTACCTTTTAAAAAAATACTATTATTATATTTCTTCCTCGCTGTAAAGAGGTCAATACATAGGACTAGTGTCACAAAAGTCGTATACAGTCCCTGGGATATTGTTTGTGATGTCCTTAGTGCAGCATTAATTTGACAGTAATACTGATTGTAAGTTCGTAGTATTGCGAAGTGAAAAATTTATGCTCCTTTTAGATAGGAGAATTTGAAAAGGAGAAATAAAAATGGAGTGACAAAAATAAATGGAAATCACAAAGTCTTTATTCTTCTCACACTATTCTCCTTGGGTTACATGCACATGATTGAGCTCCCCAGTTACCTAGACAGGGCAAGGAAGGATAGAAGTGATATTGTGAATACTAAACAATCTCCTCAGTTCTGTTTTTTGTCTGGGAAAATGTTAACCTTTCTCTGTTAGGTCTGCAGAAGAATGCTTTCAGTTATGGTGTTCAGCACAAAAAAAAATTAATATTGAAGAATATAGAAGAGCGAAGAGTTAGTAGATCTATTCTGTAGACTTTTATTTGGAGAAAGAACATTGTAGACCATGATAGTGGTCAGCTTTCACAGCTCAAATGGGTGCAACTTGTTGTAATTGAAAATGAGGTAGAGTCACATCATATCAAATTACTTCATGTAGCCAAAAGCTCATATTATAGACTACTTGTTTCCTAACAGATTTTGACTATCTGATTTTATGAAATGGTTGTCTTGGTAACCTGTTCACTTTGCTTACATCTATGAAAAGCAAATGAGAAAGCAGTAATCTGACTAGAATTGTTTTTTAAATCTTCCACCATTCACTTGTTTTTATTTTAATGTCAGATAACATAAAAACTGGAACCCAAAGTAATATAAATATGTAATATGTATCCCTGAAACATGTTGTCAGTATAGCTCACAAGCAGATAGATACTATTGTCACTTACTCTGTATATAATTCACAGGGGGGTTAATTATAAGCTCTTCAAGGCAGTGACCTCATTTTTTGAGACATCTGTAAAGTGCCAAGCATAATAATGGTACTATCTCAATAATAACAGAAAAAACTCTGCAAAAAATAATTTGTGAACTAGAAATTAAATTTGTGTTTGTTCATTAAAAAGATCTATTATTCTTTCCTTGATTTACATGCATACTTAATGCCTATTTTTTTTTCAAAATGCATTTGTATGAATTTATATCCTGTTTTCAACATATGTAGTATGATTGAATATCTTTAGTATAACTGAGCGTTTGTTTTTCCTGAAGTACAGTACTTTGGGGGGTTTAAATGCCACAGGAAAATTCAATTACAGAAAAATGAAAATAACAGGTTATTGAAAATTATTAGAAAATAAGCTGAGTTACCTGAAACTGTATGAAATTAGGACATTTAATACCTCACTTAGCAGTCTTCCTGGATTCAGCCTGGAAGCAATAGCTTTAATAGCATATAGTCACACAGGAATTTTAGAATTTGGGAAAATAAATTTTAAAGGCATTGAGAGATTTAGTGCAAAATTAATAAGAAAATTCTGTCAAAATGATATGCAGCCAAGAAGTCTTAAAAAGCACACTGGTTAAGGCATGGCTGATTACATCTCCAAATGAACAGAATGAAAGAAACATGAAAAAAGCCATGTGCTTTCATGATACAGTTAAAGATGTAAGGGTGAGGAAAAAAAAACCCCCAAGAGAAAAGGAAAGCAACAAAGTAATATGTCAATATTAATTAAAAAGGAAAGGAGGAAAATAAGGAGAGCATAAAAGGAAAATGAATTCATTTTCATAAAAAGGTTAGAGGACCTATGAAAACTTTGGAACAGTATGAAGGCATAAAGAGAAAATAAAACCATATTAGAAAAAGTAGGTAAAATGAATCATTATTTTTTTAAGAAAAAATTTTGGTACCAAATCCTAAGGTTTTAATCTCTTGATTTTTTAATTATATTTTTCTTTTAGACATTTGAAATAAAAATAAGCCTTTATTTTCCCATTAATCTCTTTTCTCCACTAAATCCCACAGGAATTATAGTTCATTAAAGTTTAAAATAAGAAAGAAAAAAATACTTTCACATGTGAGGTGAAAGATTTGCTTTCTTGCTTTTATTATGGGAGAGAATGGATTTCATTTCCTACAGCTTGCTTCCTGAGGTGTTTTTCTGGCAGGTGGCTCTAAATTTTGATACCATGCAAGAGTTCAGGATCAGGATTTCATACGGCATGTGTAATTCCTCACCGTAGCTTCATGCTCTTTTTATGAGGAAATTCCTGAAATAATATTTAACTTCAACTTAACTGATGAAAACTGCAAGTGCAATTTATTATTTCTAATGCTTAAATCAGGCATTATGACTACAAGTTCTTATAAGATGTTTAAGTAAAGGATCCTAACAAGAAAAAATGCTCTTAGATATTAATATAGCCACATCATGATAAAGCTCTTCCTCTTTTTAATTCATCTGAATTTGTTTCCTTCTTGGCCAAATCATAGCAATAATTTCAGCATTTTTTCATGTCTTTTCATTCTGTACTTAGATTTTATTGTCAGTCCACTCTTTCAGTCTTCTCAGGTTTAATCTTTTTTCTTGAGATTCCTTCATTTGTTTCATTCAGTGGATGACAAACTTTCATTTGACACAACAAGTTTGAGTGGCTTTCCCCAAGTTCTTCCTTTGGTGAAATCTTCTCATATTTAGTGAAAACTTACTGCACTGTTGTAGCAGGGGATTTTTAAAGTCCTTCATACCTACTTCTTTGTGCTGTTTACCCTCCCTGTTTTGGTATGTCCCCACAAAGCACCAGCAGTCTTTATATTGCTGTGAGCACACAAGTCATGTGTGAATGCTGTGCATAGCTGGCTGAGTGCCCAAAATCATTGGTCCGTGGACTTTGCTGGATAGGAGAAAATCCTGGTGCCTGAGCACATGTCTGTACAATGCATTATGTGGTAGGTAAGATTTTGGCTCTAGGCACAGCTGGAAAGTATGAACACATTCATTTTTTATTTTAATATTAATAAAATAATAAGATGTGGGACCTATAATACAAGATGACATGCAGTGGATTAAACATATTAATATTCATTTGGAAAGTGCATTTGTACTCTGTGAGACATCTTGGTGGTGGTCTTTACACCACTATCTCATGTATATATTATTTCTTTCCTCCCCTTAATGGACCAAGTTTTCCAGTGGCACAGAACCTTGTTTTCCTGCTTAACTACTCATATAAAATAGACGTGTAATTTTGGTAAGTTCCTTTATGATATGTATTTTATGTTCTAGAGGAATTTCTGGCATAAGCCTTTGTAAGCATCACTTTCACAAGGTTAATTATTGCATCTCAGATATATAAAGAAATATTAATTTATAGATTAATAATTATACTGATTAAATATCAGTACAAAAATTTAGGTAGTATAAATACGAATGCAAATATCTGCTGTTGATTTCTAAATTACTCCATAGGCAGGGAAATCTGGTCTAAATAAATATTTATAATTGATATTAATCATTGGGTGTCTCTGTACCTTACTTTCTTGCTTATCTTGTACCTGTACAAGGTACTGGTAATTGTACAAAGATTATGAGAAAATTTATGAATATTAGTCTTTTTTCCTCCTGTCTTTTGTAAGTTTGCTTAGGAGTTTATGGAAAAATATTTATGTTTGAGATTGATTAATCACTGAATGGGAGTTAAAGATGGCTGTGTATCCCGACACTCCACTAATGTTTAGCATGTTGGGTGCTTCAGACCTTAGAGATGAGCTGAATTTCCATTTGTTCCCAATGATTTATCATGAAGTAACTTGATAGGAACAAACCCAAGTTTAATTTAGCTGTATACGGATGATGCAGGAAACCTGATGTGGATATGGCATGTAATAGCTTAAAATTTCATTATGCTGAAATGCTACTGCTAATGATTTCAGGTGGTCTCCTAGGAAAAATACAAGTAATTTACCTTCATATAAGCTTTATGTAAGGTAGAATGAATTTCCAGTTTATTCCAACCACATGATGCATCACCGTTGGCTGTCTTAATTATATGGCGCTCATCTGTCAAGAACATGGAGTCACAGCACAGGGTGATTTCTTCTGGGTGCATCAACACTGTCCCTTAGCTGGCACACAGCTCTCATGCAGAGATATCATCAAGGAAACCTTAAGGACAGAATAGTTGTCTTTCTGGAATGTCTGATCTTGAATATGCACACAGAATTTGCTTTCTGGTAAATTGATTGATATTTCTCTCTGAAAAGGTCTGCTTTTACTGAATTGGGTGCATCCTCCACCATGCAGATACATCTGGGAAATTTATGTCACCAGCCTCATAGCGCTGACATTTACAAAAGGGTTCCATAAACACTTCCCAAAAGTTTTGGGATATCAACCAGCAGATTTGTAGGCAGTGTGCGCTGTCTCAGAATTAAATAGAAACCAAGTTCCAGGCCCAGGGGTACGCACCAACTTTTTTCTTGACTAGATCACAGAATCACAGAATCACACAGAATATTATGAGTTGGAAGGGACCCACAAGGATCATCTAGTCCAACTCACCATCTAACACCCGTAAGGAGACCGAGAGCACATCGCAGAGCATAACACCAACCTAGATCCCTCACAGTCTAGCAGGCCACTCCGAGCCGGAAGGGGCCCAACGTCATCCAGCCCTACACCTCCCGGCTAGACCATGTCACTAAGCTCCTCGTCCAGTCTTCTCTTAAACACCTCCAGGGATGGTGACTCCACCACCTCCCTGGGCAGCCCATTCCAATATGCAATTACTCTCTCTGTGAAAAACCGCTTCCTAATGTTAAGATTGAACCTCCCCTGGCGTAGCTTGAGGCCGTGCCCTCTCGTTCTGGTGTCGTCAGCCTGGAAGAAGAGGTCCACACCCATCTGGCTGCAACCTCCCCGCAGGTAGTTGTAAACAGCAATGAGGTCCCCTCTGAGCCTCCTCTTTTCCAGACTGAACAGTCCCAGTTCCTGTAGTCGCTCCTCATAGGGCCTACCCTCCAGTCCCTTCACCATCCTCGTTGCCCTTCTCTGGACCCTCTCAAGCAGCTCAACATCCCTCTTAAACTGGGGAGCCCAGAACTGCACACAGTACTCAAGATGAGGTCTGACCAGCGCTGTGTACAGGGGAAGGACAACCTCCCTGGACCTACTGACCACACTGTTCCTAATGCAGGCCAGGATGCCATTGGCCTTCTTAGCCACCTGGGCACACTGCTGGCTCATGTTGAGTTTCCTATCAATCAGTACACCCAAGTCTCTCTCCACTTCACTAGTCTCGAGCCACTCCTCCCCCAGCCGATAGCGGTGCATGGGGTTGTTGTGGCCAAAGTGAAGAACCCGGCACTTGGTCTTGTTAAACCTCATACTGTTGGAGCCTGCCCACCTCTCCAGCCTGTCAAGGTCTGGAATATAACCTGGATTTCACACATTGTGATATGTAATGAAAGTGAAAGTCTTTTTAGGGCTGACATGAAATTCTTGTAACTGAAAGCTTACATTGTATTTTCCATGATGCAACCTTGAATTGTATTTAAATCTTTAAGTTCTGTATTAGAGTAATATCTGTTTCTCTGTATGGTTTTGGATGTGATATTTGTTATGTTTTTCAAGGAACATTTGATTTTGAGGGAACACAAGGGTCAGTTTGCAAGCATCTACAGGCGGATAGACAGTCTTTGCACATGAGGCTGAGCAATACCTGTCATGTGAGACACAGATGGGTCTGTGGTCACATCTCCCTCTTAAATTTGCTACTGTTTGAGCAGAGTGAGGGAATGGTAACTGATCATAATAAAAGGTGAAATGAGCAGACTGGTATCTACAGGCCTCTTAGCTGGCATACTTTTTGTCCCCAGGTTCATCCAGTAAAAAAATTTCTCCAAAGAAATAGATTAGTATGAGTTTCTTTGTTGCTTCTATTTGGAGAGGTTTTGGAGTGCCTGCAGAAAAGTGGCAGCAAGAGAAAGTGGAGATCTGAGATCTAGATATCGCTGTCTGAAAATCATGCAGAATCAGGATTCATTAAGGCAGGTTTTTTGAATCCACATAATTGACAGCCTTGGAAGTGATGACTATTGATTTTTGTAGCAGAAAGTGGGAAGTCCTACCCTCTGAGTAGCCAGAAACACTAGAAATAAAAATGTCTTTTCCAACCATGATCTCAGGAAGCCTGTGCCAGTTCTTTCCAGAAGGCTATCAGTATATTCTGACAATACACTGCAGATTCCTATCCTCTTCTAAGCTCCTACAGCAGTGAAAATCTGCAAATCAGAAGAAGGAGGGCAGAGCAACAATCTCTGTACTTGAGCAGAATCCTTATAAGATTAAGAATTGAATTTTTCCCCAGAGTTCTATTGTTCCTGTCGTGTTTCATGTTGAAATATGTACATAGAGGCGAAACTGGTTAAGTAGAGAACAGTTAGTGCAATATGTGACTAAAATACAATTCAGTATTTGCTTTAGTAGAATCCTCTGGTCTGTAAGGCAGAAAAATCTTTGAGTTTTTTTTCCACATTTAAAAATCCAGTTATGTCAATTTGTAATTCACATTAGAATATAGGCTTTATGTGATTGAATATATTTGCATTAAAAAAAAATCATTTTACTTGAAAGTGATATAAAGATATGGTACTGATAACATAATTATAAAATACATATGATGCCTAATTTTTTGTATGCTCTCACAAGCAAGACGCCATAACTAACCCATAGTTGATTTGTTGATTTAAGAACCAACCAGACTAGAGCTCTTCCTCCACTTGTTTCTCTCACTCACCTTTCCCTATCCATGTGTTTCCCCAAGAAAGATCACCAACAGACGTGTTCAGTGGATCACAGTTTTCCTGCACAGAGATTGCTGCTGTTCCAGCGTGGCTGGGCAGAAAATTGTACTGGTTCCTGTGCTGCTTGTACTTACTCACCTTGGGCACTGTTAGCCAAGGACCCTGGGTGGCCATAACATTTGTCTCCATCCAGCTACCTAATCTCCTGGATCTTCTCTCAATTCCAGGATCTTCTCTCCAGTAAGAATATTCTTTCCAAGTCCCTTCTTTTTGTCCTCGTTTTCTTCCCACAGCCCCAAGGCCCCAGACTTCCCAATTTAAGCACAGTGTGTAATCAGCATCCTAATTTGTGTGTAAAAATTTGAATATTTGTCACTTTTATATCAGATGTTAGAAAGATTTACAATCAGGGTATTCTTGCATCTGGCAAATAGCAAACTTCTTAGGTAGTCGATGACTGTTTCTGTGTGTGTGTGAAATTTCAAAACTTGAATTTTTAACGTTCAGCCTCCCTATGCATGTACACCCAATTATCTCTCACCTGTTAGTGTTCTCAGTATATGCTGGAAGATATTTTCTTTTGTCTATGGCAGGCACTGATAATCCTAAAAATGTCTATAATTGGACATCCTGCAGACAGCAGGACACAGCAGTCCTGTGCTATTTGCTGCATCTCTACCTTTCCCTAGAGCTGGGTGGTTTGTAGTGTCAGTAGAGGAGCAAAGACTTTGGACTTCACCCTAAAGATATACATAGTAATGTTTAAAGCTAGATTATAATATCAGGCTTCCGATAACTACATTTGAAAGACAGAGAAAATGTTTCCCCTCATTATTGGATGTACTGTGCAGAAATTAATTCCCACCAATAATCTCACTGATAACATATTGTGTAACTGTTTTATCTTGAAGCTGTGAAGCAAACTTTGGCCTGTAAAGTGCAGCTAAGATACTTCATAGTATTATCGAGCAATTTTTTTTCCTCTTTCACTGTGTTAAACCAGAGTTGATGAACCAAGGAAACTTTTATACATTTTGTAAGAATAATGAAAATTTCTGAAGTTTTTTTCTAAAAATGCACTTGTAATTAAAATGTTGAGTTTCTCTTCTCTTATTATGTGATAAATAGAAAATTTAATAGAACAGTGGTTGTACTTTATTAGTTTTCATTGACTTAGAGTAGGCAGCCCTTATTTATCTCAGATGCAGTATTTATATGGTACAGACAGCCTCTGTGTGTTTTATAACTGCACATGCTTTTGTGTTTGACAATGTGCATTTACAAAGTGCCTTTTTAGATACTTTGGTGCATTGGAAAGATTGCTGATGTCTAAAGAAATATACAGAAGAGCCCACTGACATCAAGTGAATACCTAAATTCTTTGCCAGTATTTCTGGCAGTCAGTATTTAATTGGAAATCTCCTATTTATCCATAAGGGCCTTCTTGTTTTTTTTAACCACTGTACTATCACACATCCTGAATTCTAAATTTCAAGTAAAGACAGTCTTATAGGAAAAGCTCATTCAAGTAGTTTGTGTTAAAGAGAATTTGTATTCTAGCCATATACCCAGTGACAGCTGAAGTGAACCCAGTCAAAAGATTTCAGGCATAAAGTTGTACTAGTTGCAGCTTGCCTATGGATTTAGTTGTTAAGAAATTAATTGTAGATAAATGGTAGTAGCGTTACTGAATTTTTATACATCAAACATTGGAGGATGACGTATTTGAATAAATCTACATAACAATCAGTAAAAAAATATTTATTTGAATAAATAAGCATAAACATGAGTAAAAGTTTATTTATTTTAACAATGATCCAGAATTTGTCCAAGTTATGCCTGGGCTGATGTTAATTGGCTAAAAGACTGATGTTTAACTTACATTGTCTTCCACCATTCTTATGGTGCTGTGCAAGACTGAGAGTTGGACTTGGTGATCCATGTCTGTCTCTTCTAACCCAGCATTTTCTGTGATTCAGTGATATGAGTAAAAATCCTAAACATTTTTGCATGGAATTTCCATTTTCCATAAATTAAGTGAAAAATCAGTATAGTACAGAAATATATTTCTGATATTCCTTTCTCTTCATTAACTCTAGATATAAAACAGATTCTATATTTTCAGAGTTTACATTGTAGTTTTCCATTTGGCCATTGAAGTTAAATGAATACCACCATGAGTAATTTCTATTAGTATCATGACTGTTCACATCTGTTTATGTGGGACAAAAAACCAACTACAATTACTAGAGAAATTCCTGAATGCAGAATAAAATCCAAAATAATTCCCAAGTTTGGTGATTACAATTTTTTTCTTCCACATTGCCACTATTTCACAGGATCACAGAATCATCAAGACTGAAAGAGACTTTCCTCTAGTCCAAACATCAACCTAGCATAGACATGATCACCCCTAAACCATATCCCCAAATGCCATTTGTGTAGTTCCATAGTGAAGAGAAATATCTATAAACGCTTTGGAAGGTTTATTTTACTGTGAGAGATTATGTTTTGTTTTCAATTCTTGCACAAGCAGGCGATCATATTTAGGGAATCTTGTAGTGTTTGTAGTATGTGGGATTATTGCCTGGTATTGTCCGAAGCTTCTTTAAACCCATATTTCCATTAAAAAACACTTGTTGCAGAAATATAATGATAATAAATATATGAAGAGTTGATGCTGTAAATGAAGCTGGAGCAACAGGCACCAAGTAGAAAAATACTCTCTTTTCATTAGACCCTGTTTTTCTGTTTCTCAGTATTGATAGAGTTTCATCCCATTGTTACTGTGTGCCTTCTTTTCAACCTTACAAATTTCTAGAAGAGAATGGCCTTGCAAATGCAGTATGAAGATTTTTTTTCCACACAGTTAAGATTTTCAATTAATGAAAGTGGCATTTTGGCATTCACCAGCCATGTGAAGGAACATTTTGGCACCCTAAATACCATTCTGCAGTAATTGTAGGAAAAACCTGGAGGAAAATATTTTTCCTTTGGTTTTTTTGTGCAATTACTTATAAGTATAGAATAGCATAACAGAATAGCAATGATCTTTCAAGCAATAGCATAATTCTTGCTTAAATAAGAAGAAATTCTGTTCCTACAGAGCATTCTTTACCATTTTAAAATCAGGGAAGACCTATTACCATTGTGTTCAGCTGTGCTGTAGAATTAGTTATTTAACTGCTCTGGCTTTTACTATAAGCATCCAGGTAAATATAAAATTATTAATATGAAGATATTTTCCAGAATTTCAAGAAGTATGTTTTTGATTAGGGTAATTACTCCAAATACTGTATTTTATTGTTGATTTGTAAGATCTTGGACACCCATTTTTTCAGACCAGCAAAATCCTTAATTAGTGGGTGTAGAAATACTGGCAACTAAAAATATTTGCATGCTTACGGAAATGCGTTAAACCTCAAAACTTGCCTGGTGATTCATTTCCTCTTAGTAAATGGTTAATGGTTAATGTCTGTCTTCTTAAGTTTGTTTTCGTCTTCCTGTTGTCCTTTTCATGCTAAAAGACTCTCATAATTCAATTTATTACATAATACGTCAGAGATGTCTTAAATTTTCTGTCTCATGAAATGATCAATTTATTTAAGCAATTTTCATATTTAAGAAGAAATTAAGAATTACGGTAAATAATACAGCACTTTATATATATTTTTTTTCCCCTTGGAAGTCTGTTTTCCGCAAGTATTCCTGGTTTATTTCTAGAACATTTTCTACCTTTGGAGACTTTTGTTCTTTCAACGTCTTGAATTTGAAAAAAGAAGAGGGGACATACCTTTGCTAACTGTTACATGAGTAGACAGGAATGACGGCTGTTAGATGTATTGAAAGCTAATAAAAATACAGTTTAAAAGGAAGTATTTAGAATACCCATTCTCAAGGGCGTTTCTGAACAAAATACCAGAAAGTTGATATAAGGACATTGGGTATGATTGTTTCTCTGTGTTGATTGGAAATGGCCTAGATGGTTCTTGGAGACCTCTCCTTTCTCATTTTATAGAAATTTAAATATTCATATTTTAAACATTGTATACTCCTGCCCTTGTAAAGGTTCCAGACAACTCTGCAGTTCCATTCTGGATTAAAACAAATGAAGAAAAGAATAAAGGGCAAAAGGGGAAAATTCGGCATATCTTATTCCTGTACTTGCCTCATGTCATCTAGTAAAATACTACAACTCACTGTCATCAGTAAACTAGGATTGGAAATTACCCATACAGTCTGCCAGCTTCATAGGTCATTATTTTTGTGGGTTTTTTTTCATTTCATGAAAAGAAGGAATATGTTATAGCAAAATATGCTTTTCACAGTGTCTAGAGTTTCAGGAGCATCTAGAAACTACACTTGCATAGGCCATGTTATGACCAATAGAACTGCTTTGACAGTAAACTGTTTCATCCTTTGGAAAAAGCAGAAAATAAAAAAAAAAAAGTCTTCAGATCCTCAGTTTCATAAAGTGGTGCTGTAAAGACTAAAGTGAAATCAGCTTTATGAGGCAGAGGCAGGGTTTATGCAACTAGGAATCCATACAAGTTGAAATTTGAGTTAATTGCTCAGTTGTAAATAGTAAAATATCTTCAGGCCATTATCTTTAGAATTGACATCTGTTCTGCCAATGGCATCCTGGCCTGCATCAGGAACAGTGTGGTCAGTCAGACTAAGGAAGTTATCCTTCCTCTGTACTCGGCGCTGGTCAGACCACATCTTGAGTTCTGTGTCCAGTTCTGGGCTCCCCAGTTTGAGAGGGATGTTGAGCTGCTTGAGAGGGTCCAGAGAAGGGCAACAAGGATGGTGAAAGGACTGGAGGACAAGCCCTATGGGGAGCAGCTACAGGAACTGGTGTTGTTCAGCCTGGAGANTCTCACACGGTTACTGAGAAATTTAGTGTTCTACTTCTGTAGTGGAAGACATACGTAATTAATTGCCCAAAAGCACATAGTATGTTAACCAGACTAGAAGAAACCTGGCATTTTCTTGACAACCTTGTCAAGAATATCATTAGATCTCTCTCAAACCCTATGCTGTTTTTCAAGAGCACCATTTCTCTGGAGGTTTACAGCAGGATATTCTGTAGATTATTCCAGTTGTCCCTGAGAGCTTTCACTTTGACTGGGGAGTCAAATTCCAAGACAGCTGCATTTCTGAAAGATTCTGACAGAGAAGACTCTGTCTTTTAACAAGTATCAAGGCAAAAGATATTTTATAAATTATGTGAAGACATAATTTCTCCAGAAGAAGAAGATACTGTTAACATGACTCTCTTACGTTTTCATTATGAATTTGTCTTTTCACTCTTTAAAAGTTTCTCAATAATTTGTTCCTTAGAGATACCTATTTTTAGCTTCTTATTTTTGCTATAGCCATTCACAGATTTTTTTGGTATATACATCTTTTTTTTTTGTAAGATATGGAAAACGTCTTTGCACACTTAGTTTCTGAATAAAGGAAATTATGCTCTTGCATATAATTGTTATTGCAATTTTCTTTGGCTAATAAAATGTGCTTGAATGAAATATCCAAACTATGAAAAATAAGACTTCCAAACACAGACATAGTATGTAAACATAACTTTTGGGAACTCTGAATTAGTTATATATAGTTATAAATTTCTTCATTAAATGCTGAAGTTATTGCTGACAACCAAAACCCTAATTTGGAAATATCAAGAGGACACAGTCTTAAACTGCGTCAGGGGAGATTTAGAATGGACATTAGAAGGAACTTTTTCACAGAGAGGGTGATCTCTCAGTGGAATGGGCTGCCCAAAGAGGTGGTGGAGTCACCGTCCCTAGAGGTCTTTAAGAAAAGGTTGGATGATGTACTTGGTGGCATGACCTAGATATCAGGGTAGTGTGTTATAGGTAGGATGGTGTGTTGGTAGCAGGATGGCAACAGGTTAGGTAACAGGTTTGGCTAGATTAGGTAATAGGTGATAGGTTGGACTCGATGATCTCTAAGGTCTTTTCCAACCTTACTGATTCTGTGATTCTGTGATTCTTGAAAGGTATTAGGGCACTATTTTTCTTTACAGAAGTAGTTTTTGAATTTTAGCACAAACAATTCTTAAGATTTCTGAAGATGTTTTTCAGTGCTTTATCAGGCAATGACCCTGCAGAAGAACTTATTCTGTCTGAATGCTTTAGTGAAAGGTGGTAATTTAGGATTGGTCAATTCTATGTGTGCTGAAAACCAGGTTAAACAAAAATATTTTACCTCCTTTTTATTATTTGTAGCTTACTGTTCCATGAGAGAATGAAATTGAAACTACATGAATTTATTTGCAAAGATTTTGTGATTGGATGTATATGTGTTGTTTTGTCTTAAGTAAAATTATCCCAAACAAATTTGGTTTTCTTTTCTTTGTTTAACAATTATGAGACTGGAAATAAAGTTGTAGGTGACTGCTTGTGGATTTCATCTCTTTCTGTTTCTTTCTGATACAGAATTTTACTTTTTTATCCTTTCACTTTTTTCTTTTCCTGTATGTCTTATTGCCAGAACATACAAACACACAAATTTAAATTGTCATAGCTTCTTTTCATACACATTTTAATATTCTTAACTTCACTAGAAAATATGGGAGCTTAAGGGAGGTTTTGTACCTGATTTTTGCCATCTAATTCAGTTTGTTGCAAAAAATGATGAGCAATTTTTTTCTCCCTGAGGAGAATAATGAATTTATGACTCAGTTCTGACTGAATCATGACTCAATGTATCAATGAGATATTTCTAGCTATTTAGAAGTAGTGGAAAAGAAGGAGATCAAATGTATTTATTTGCAAATTTTTTTCAAATATATGCTTTATGAATGCTGTGGGATGTTTCCCACTGTGACTGAGTTCTTTGTCTTAAGATAAATTATTGACAGCAGTTTTAACCTGTGCTTCACTGGGAACAAATGCCTTGGCAGTTGGCCATTGTAACAGATTTTCTGGGTGACATGAATATTCTATACTGATCTTGCCAAAGCCTGGTTTTTCAGATAGCTTCTTTTTCAGGAGCAGGTGTTCATTTATTCCACATCATTCTGCAGCCTTGGCAGATGAGATAAAATTCAGAACTAATGCAAAAGAGTTCATTGATCCAGCTCCATAGAAATAAATCTTAACACTTTGAGCTTGAAATAGAAAATCCAGAAAGAGGAAGATGAGTGTGAAGTGGTGAAGTAGTTCTTTGCATATAGGAAAAAATAATGAGTCGTACCTGAACATACTACCATGTTAATCTATCTGGATTCTGCCTTTTTCAATGAAATATGGCAATGGTTTTTCTGGACAGAAATCTCACAGTATTAACAAAACTCCTTTTGCAGCCATTCTTCCATCCTCAGCAACACTGATTATATTTTGGTTGAAATAGTTTTATTCTTTGTTAAAATAAATCTTATTAACTCTCTTCTTCTCTTTCACTTTTAATATATTCACTTTGTCAATGTCTTTTTGCGGGAAGTAAATATTTGATGAGTTTCATACTGCATTAAACTCTATTTTCCTTTTACTTTGATTGACACCACCTCTGTTTGCTTGTTTAGAAAATAGTAGATGCATTTTATCTTTATATTATTCCTTCATTCTTCCATAGGCTATCTCAAATTAAACCAGCTGCAGAAAACATTTTTCATATGTATTTCTTTGTTTATCCAATGTCCAGTATAAATGGTCATCTAGCTGATCCAATTGCTCTGTAGGCTGATGACTTTCTGTGATGATCCAGAATCTTCTTATCACACTGATACATGAAAAAGCTAGAAGTGTCCAGAGGACCTGTTGTAGTATGATGGTGCTTTTAAATGGAGGAAGAAATAAAAAACTAAAATATAAGTGCAGCTTTTGGAGGTATCTCTGATCTTACTTCACAGAATCACAGAATCACAGAATTAGCAAATTTGGAAAAGTCCATAGAGATCATCGAGTCCAACCTATCTCCTGTTACTTAAGCTATTGTCATCCTGCTACCAACACACCATCCTACCAATAATGCACTATCCTATTATATGTCATGCTACTAAGTACAGCATCCAAACTTTTCTTAAACACCTCTAGGGATGGTGACTCCACCACCTCCTTGGGCATCCCATTCCACTGAGAGATCACCCTCTCTGTGAANGGGCACACTGCTGGCTCATGTTAACTTTTCTATCAACCAGCACTCCCAGATCCCTTTCCACCTGATCATACTGCAGCCACTCCACCCCCAGACTATAGTTTTGCATGGGGTTATTGTAAGCAAAGTGTAGGACCCAGTGCTTAGACTTGTTGAACCTTCATGCATAAAAACCTGCTTAGGTTTAGTGTTTAGTGTACACTGGAATGAATTGAGGCCAAAAATCAGGTGAGTTTCTCTGGTGGATTATGAAGCTTGTGCTGCTTTGTGATGGCACAGCTGCTCTGATGAAGATTCCTGAGCTTGTTGCAGCCTGTATCTGTATGATTGAGAATTCCAGAAATTACTGTGATACAGGAATTACAAAAATTTATTGTGGTACAGTAATTTCCAATTGTGAACTTGAGCTGCAAATGCTTTAACAGTCTTACTATTTGGGATAAATTTCCTACACGATATGAGCAAGGAGCATACTTTTCACTCTTCAGGATTTGTGAATCCAGAAATTTTTGATCAGAATAAAAGTTAAGTTCAACAAACCAAAACAAACACAGTTTGGTGAGAAAGGAATATCCACCTTCTAAAACAGATTAACATCTTACCATTGAATGTAACCATGGGGCAAGTCTTTCAGTCACTGCTGTACTTTTGAACAGACATTCCAGTCTAGAAGTGACAAAAGAAAATGCATCAAAAGAGATATGTTCCTGAAAAATATTTTATTTCCATTGAACGAGCCTCTTTGCAAAGATTTTTTTAAGCAATAGTATTACTGATCAGCCCAACTCTTTTTGAAGAAAAAAACCAGTTATTTCAAGATTATCAGCAAGCTTTTAGGAATTTCTTTAGTGGTTCAAGAAAAAAATGTGTACTTATAATTATGTGTCACACTAGTACTGACATCACAGTGACATACATTCTGGAGTCCTTTTTCTTGACCTGCAAAGCAATAGAAAAAGAAATTAAGTTATTAAGTATTTTGTACTGAATTATGTAGTTTGTCTTAGCATGCTATAGCTTAATTTTGCATAGTTGGAAAGACAAAGAATTGCCAAAGCACTTTGGTATCACAGCATGAAGGTGAGTGTGTGGTGATGGAAGGAATATTGTAAAAAAAACCCTCATTTGTATTAAGTACTCATAATATGAAAATTATACTTTGACATATTAGAGGACTAAAGATTATCTATTTAGTATCTCAACCTAAATAAATAAACCTACTGGCCTTGGCACAAAATGGTTTTAGAGAAGAATGTGAAATCATGTTTGAAATATTCTAAAAAAATTCTGTATGGGGGATATAAAAGTATATACATTCCTTAATATTGGGAATATCTGTTCTGAGTGTCTTTCCATGCTTTTTCCTGCACTCTGTATTCTTGTTAAGACTTTCTTTCTTTCCTAAAAGGAAGTCTAAAGCAACATAAACAACCTCATTAGGCACAGGTTTTACTGAAAAACAGTGGCTAAAGAAGCTTCATAAAATTTAATTTACATTGTATTGGTTTTTTTCACTAAACAAGCCTTTCATGTAAGTGCAGTTGATTTTCCCTCCATCCCTGGATGCCTTTTTCTTTCTTAATAGCCCTTTTACTTTCAATCTGTAGTAAATTTATTCAGGATATACATAATCTGTGGAAAACACTTGTATAGCTGGGGAAGATATCCATGGGCATTGGAGAAATTGGACACTGTAAATCTAGTTATGAGGACTCTAGAGAGAAAAGAAGGGATCCGCGTGGTAAACATCTGGGATTAGGAGGAGGTAAACTGCAGGGTACTCATACTCTGGCTGATCAGTCAAAGTGCAGTACTCTCACCTTTATGCTACTGCAGGCAGCAGAAGTGTTGACATATAATCCTGGTTGTAGTGATAAAGTTTTTTTCATAACATAAATCATGTAAATAATCAGCACAAATATGTGTGTGTTTCCATTTTAATAGAGAAAATCGTGGTGACCTATCAAGCCTGTATTTTTCTTTTAAGATATTTTTAAGGTAGTCTTATCTGCAAGTGTGTTCCAACAGCTGTATGAAGTACTAGAGTTTCAGAATAAAACTATTCCTGGTGAGCAAAAACCCCATCTTCTAGATTATGGAGATCCTAGAGATTCAGTACTGTGCATCTCCTTCTTACCTACAGTTGTCACACAATGCCTACGACTAAAACACAGAACAGTGAAAGATAAGAATATAGATTTGGAAATGTGAACTGTGCAATAGAAGTAGGTTCTAATGTTTTAGCTGATTTTGACAAGCAGTAAGTTCATATTTTGTGGGCAATGTCACTGTAATTTTATTTCTCATTTACTGAGACAAAGACATTACGTGATTTTTGCTAGCAGATTCTTAAAGTTCTTTATGTTTTTCCTACATAAGAGGGCTCTTAGTAAATTAGCTTTTCGAATTGCTTTGTTTAGTATTTGAAACCTCTGAAAGAATTTATTTTGAAACTTTAGTTTAAATAACTATCATGGTTCTGCAATTTCAACACTGCTCTACTTTAACTTGTAGACTTAAGACAGTTTTCTGTTTGTTACAGTTGGTTCTTTTCTTTACTGCTCTTATGTTTACACAACTTTTGCATTCATATTTTTCTTGTCTTTGTAATACTAGTGCACAGAACACTGCAGAAATACTGTTCTCATGAAGACTTGTAATGTGCTGTAGACCTTCAAAATATCCAGCCTTTGTTGGATAGTTTTCAGCTGGAGATCTTTATCCCTCAGAAAAGACATTCCTAGAAATCTTAAGAATTTAAATAAAAAATAATATCTGTTAGCCGGTGTGTGTGTGTGACCAGGAGAATAAAATTTTTGTATATGTTTCTAATAAGGAATTATAATCTTTTTCTTGAAGAAAGTGTGTAAGTAAATTAACTGGAACACATTCAGTGGTTGTTGAAGCCCATCTGGAATTGGATACCAGTATAATGGCCAGGAATAGACTTTCAGGCTGAGAAACTGTATGTGTGATAGTGTACTTTAACACTGCACGACAAAGAAATGTTACACCAGATTCCCAGGCAATATACTGGCTGTTTACTCTGACAAAAATTGCATATGGAGCAAACGTGAATGAACATTTTTGTGATACTTAACTATCCTAAGTTTAGGTCTATGGGTGTGGGCATCATCTAGAAAATGAACTGTCTTTTTTTTTTTAATGCAATTTTGGAACCCATTGAGCCAGCAGAGTTCTTCAAAAGCCTGTTGGTAGGAGTCTTTCAAGCTGTAGTAAGGTTTAAAATAAAAAAGGCCAAAAAAATAAACCTACAAAAAACCCTTTCATCATCAGAGCTGCAAATTGTTCCATGCTGAAATGCCATCTGTTCTCCAAAAGAAAGGATTTTTTACTAGAATGCAGTATGTTTGGCTGAAGATGCACCCTGCCGTCTGTTTTGCAGTTTTCCTTTGCTGTACTTGCACTACAACATTAGATGCTTTC
This sequence comes from Pitta sordida, assembly GCA_013390025.1. Lineage (NCBI taxonomy): Eukaryota > Metazoa > Chordata > Aves > Passeriformes > Pittidae > Pitta > Pitta sordida. Next base: position 98,673 of record WEKX01021146.1, read on the forward strand.
TGCAATCTTTGACTTCTTATTAGTCATGTGGATCTGAAACGTATACTTTCTGTCTCAAAGTATGCCCAAGTTCTAGAAGGATTCTTGGGTTCCTTATCATCATCATCTAAAGTATGATACTGACCTTTTCATGTCGTTTTACAGTGATTTTCCTCAATAGGTACTCTTCGAGAAAACAAAATAAAGTCTTTTAAGGTCATTCAGATGAGCTCATGTAAATATTGCCATTTGTCCTTTGTTAAAAGGAGCAGTTTTCTGTCATTAGAGGACATATACTTGCAGATTCATTGAGATATTTTTACGGAGATCACTGGAACTTGGCAAAATGTATTGCCAGCCTTCATGTTTTGGTGCTCTCCTAATCTATAGAAAAGTTTATTTGTTTGAGGATTTGATGAAAATCATGCTGGTTTGGCCCAGTTTTGATGACCTTCTCTTTTCAACATTTTAGGTGTATGAAATTTGTATTTATGCACAAATGTAATCAGAGTAACCTGTCTTACTTTAGAATCAAATGTTTAGAAGGAAGCGTGAATCTTCTATACTGAGAGTAAATACGTACAAGTTTCTGGTTGTTATATTTGGCAATTTATGAAAAAGCAGAACTGTTTTATTTGCTTTTCTCTCCAAGAACTGTCCTTTAATGGAGATTCATTTGCATAAAACTGTATGGCTACTTTTCTCATGCAAATTGCTTTGTACTATATATATGCCATTCTTCCATGACTCAGAGTCCAAACACAAGCCACTTAAGAAACATATAGTTTTAATCTCCTAATTCCAAGACTGGGTTTCAGACAGCTGCTTTGTGTGATTGTAGGCAATGTTTACTATGGTTTATTCAGAAGGCCATTGGTCTGCTTTATTTTAGTGTCTCATTGAACTGAAGGAATATTTCTGTTTCCAGGAACTGGATTCTTTCTTCCTGTGACACCTCATCCTTCATCTGAGTATTTTACAAACAGTAATCAGGAGTTATTTTTATATTCTTAATGCACTGCCTTTAAAATTTTTATTAAGTTCGTTTACTGTGTTATAGGAGAAGCATTTGTACTCTCAAATATTACCAGAAGATGATGCCTTAAAAAAGTAGTGTCCATTTCATCTGCATTGCCTTGGATCTTGTATTACCTGGTTTCTTGGCTTACTTATGGACTCTTTCAGTTTCTGCTTTGCGTACTGAAATTCTACTTAAAGGCCTATGTAAACAGTATGGGATTTTGACTTCACTAAGACTCTTCAGTAGTCTGTGAGGTTGAGTCCATCAAGTTTGGTGAATAAATTTTGGCAGCATTTCCCATACAGAAAACCAGCCATTTTTCACCTCCTCCCCCCAATATACAGTTATACCCCGTCCTTTGCGAGGAACGGGACAGCCCATGGGCCTCGCGAAACGTCAAACTCGCAAATACGTGCAGGTCATTAATATGCATACAGGCCACACCCATTGCTCCACCCCAAGCCAATCAGGAGCGCTGGGGAGTCTCTTTGACTCCTCCCCACAGGCNTCAGCCCAGTCCCACTCCGCTCCAGAGGGAGAGCTGGCACCGACCTCAGCAAAGCAGAGTCACTTGCGCATGCGTCAGCCAGGGAACTTCACAAATGCTTGAAACCGAACTGCACGAAATTTATGTCGCTGAGGTCGCAATGGTGAGGTCGCGATGCACTGGGGACGTACTGTATATCTTTGGCTATGTAAACCACCTCTTGTTCCGTAATGTTGAGTAAGGATAAGTAAAGACATATGAGAAATTATGTAGCTGTAAAAGGAATTTGTTACCTCTTAACTTCTATATATAAGTGTCTACATGCTCAAGATGGAAAAGAGTCAGTAATGTCTGTTTGGAGTCTTTGTGTGTAACATTGTAGCTTTGCTGGAACTCTACATATTTACTGTTTAATAAACTCAGTAAGTGTACATCTGCCTCCCTGACCATGTGCCCTGCATCCACGCCCACCAGGAATTGTCCAGCTATCCAAAAAGCAACTGTACTCACAGTGTTCAAAGAGTTTTGTGAGCTACACAAGGGAATCATTTACTGCAAACTGATTTTTTTCCTATGATGTCCTTGTATGATTTCTACTCGGCCAGTAAGTAGATGAAATCCCTGGAGGCAGCTGAATTCTTGTTCCTGTGCTGGTGTCTGTAATCTAGCCTTGTTACCATGATTCTGTGATTGAAAAGCAATTGGCAAAAAACATGCAACGTATCTATGCTTCTTGCATTAAATGAAATGGAATATCAGATTCTAGTTTTTTGTAGGAATGCAGTGGAGTGCCTAACAGTGATCTACACATAATTTCAGAAAATTCCCATGATATTTATCTGCAGCATGTGGAATTAGAGTCAAGTATGGTGGTTGCAATAGTGGTTAGAACACTCTTCCTAATGCTCCTTAATGATGTTTGCCTGCAGGATACACAGTTCCAAAATCTTCAGGGAAGGAAGAAATACAGTTGGGTTTCCTATACCATGGAATCACGGTCTTATTAATTTCCCGTGAAACCCACCTTCCACATTGATTGGAAGCTCATTAATATGCAAATTTGCCCTGCACCCTCACATGGCCCCCCCGGCGCTCCATCGCTGTCTTGGCACTGCCTTGCTGTGTGTTGGAGTTTGTGTCAGTGCTTCCCGGTGCCTGCAGCCACCCCACACTGGGAAAAAAACCCGTTTCCGCTCAGCTGGGGACACTGGTATGGGAGAACTGCCCGCACCGCTGTCCTGGTGGCCCTGAAGGGAGCGGGGGAAGATAGCGCGGCCCCGAGGGAAGTGGGGTAAGCCAGCACGGCCCACAGCAGAGCCAAGGGGAGAGGGGAGGGGGTGTGATGCATCTCGGCTTGGAGCAGAGGGGCAGAGCAAGGCCAGCATGGCTTGCCACAGGCAGAGCAGTACGCGTGTGGTCTGTGCAGCACAGCGTGGGGGGTGATTTCACAGAATCAGAATCACAGAATATTCTGAGTTGGAAGGGACCCACGAGGATCATCAAGCCCAACTCTTAAATGGAACCACTGCCTCCCTGGCAGGAATCAAACCTCTGGTCTCCCGGGAAATATCCCCCAAAATCCCACAGCCTGGTACAGAAATATTGTGATGCCAGGAGAGGGAGTCGGGACAACCCCAGTGATCCATCATCCACTGCTGGAGGGATGTCAGCGTCTCCAGAATTCCAACCTCCCACGTGACAGAGCAACCAAAACCTAGTTGGGGCTAACAAGTGGCTTGGAAATCTCCCAGCAATCTCTGGGTTTCTGGCAGGTTGGGTACCAAATAAACTTACCTCCTGGAATTCAGACAAAACTCAGCACTGGGGGAGCCAGAATGTGAGGGTTGTGAAGAGGATGAGCAGCAGCTCTTCCCAGTTTTTTCCACTCCAAGTTTAGGCCAGGGATGTAAGTTATCTCTTCCAGCTCCCCTGTGTTGACAGACTCAGTTATTCCCTAAAGGAAAAGCTGGAATAAAGCTCAGGAGATGATGCTCAGGACACAGAAATCCCACTACTTCCAGGAGGGCTGAGGAACTCCAGGAAAATGGGGGAGGTTGGAGTCCAGAAACACTGGCGAGGTCATGCCCTCTGTCAGGAGTATCCCTATGGAAATAAAGCTGAATATTCATGCGTGTCAGGTTGTACATACACAGTTGTGAAAAGGGGTCTCCTTAATCACTGAAAAATCATTGCCACTGAGATGTGAAGCTGCAATATGAGGGGAGCGAAGTGGAAGAGGGCTGACTGTAATTGACTTTGGAGAGAACTTTTGCGAATTCTTCTGCACATAGGCGCTGCTAGATTTGGCTGTTGGATTTGGCTGTGTGTAATTTTAAAAACAACAAAAAATGTCTTTGAAAAAATCTGTGAAAATCAAAATTCCCCTTCCAACAAATTGGATTCAACAATATTTTTGGGAATGGTTGGTGTGGGTGGGTGAAAGGGTTGCTCAAAATAACTCTTAAGGTAGTCAAAACTCTCTTGCCAGACTGTATGCCTATGTGCAGCTCCTTTACTACCTCAAAAAGAAGTGTAGTGGCAGTCAAAATAAATTAATTGTCCACTTGTGGTTTGTATGTATTATATTCACACAGAATCACAGAATACTATGAGTTGGAAGGGACCCACAAGGATCATCTAGTCCAACTCCCCAGCTAATGCCTATACAGAGGCCGAACGCACACCCCAGAATGGTGAAC